>JASTUB010000456.1:0-13372 GCA_031124825.1 Saccharomycopsis vini
CCTTGTTAGGTTTTCCCCTCTATTTAGTATATAGTTTAGTTCATAAATGTACGACTTTTTGTGATGGTAAAAAAAAATTCGTTAAGAAAATAAAATAATATAAAAAACTATTTAAAAATTAGGGGTATTTAGTGAGTTAAATTCTCACTCAAAATAAAGTTGAGATCAACTTTATTTTGATCTTTTGAAGATTTTACCCGTAATAGCAAATTATATAACATATGTATAGATTTTAATATAAATCTAGTTTTACGTGTCGAAAAAAAAAAATCGTGTTTACGTGTCGAAAAAAAAAAAGTGTAGGATTTTATTCCATTGATATATTCGTTAATATCAATTTTATTATTAATTTTTTGTTATTTATCAAAGCTCAATGAACTTTTTTAGGTTTTTCTCTCTATTTAGTGTATAGTTTAGTTCATACATGTACGAATCACTTGAATGTGAAAAAAAAAAAAAAAAAAAAAAAAAAACGCTCCTATTATGACAAAAAACGATTTATTGAAGGTATTTTTGGTCTATCTGATCATAAAACATTTTTTATTATAGCTTTTCGTTGCTTTATGAAACTCATATGTTTTCTTCTTTTTTTTCTTTTATCTGGCCCTCAATTTTTAATCCTTCCCTAAGTTTTATTTCATTTTATATATATATTTTATATCAATTTCTTATCGTCTTATTATACACGAGGGATTTTGTTTTTATCATTATACTTATTATAATGGTAATACCATTGGTTTTTTTTTCTTTTTTTCTCCTATGATGTAGAACTGATGTCCTTTTTAGGTTTTTCCCCTTATTTTAGTGTATAATTTTTTTTCCTTTAATGTGAAAAAATCGTAAAAAAATTGAATGTGAAAAAGAAAAATAGGCAGAAAACTACATAAAAATAAGGTTTACTACAATATATAAGAAAAATTTTGAGATTTAGATATTTTTTATTTTATTGTATGTCTAATTTTACACGTTAATATCTGATAAATAAATTGTGTTTAACACGGAATATATGTTCTTCCATTTGAAACGTATCAAAGAAACAGTTGATCTAAATTAGACTTTTTTTTTTTTCTCTCTCCAAAAGAGAAAGTTTACGTGATATATTTAATCTTTAAATTAGCTCAAATTAGTAGAATGCAATCTTTGCTTCAAATTAATACATAATAGGTTTACAAAAAATAACTAAAATAAAAAGAAAATGAATGACAACTATCATTGCTGTTCACGTTTTGTAATTTATAATTAACAGAAGAGTCATTACTTTGTAATAATAAATTTGAATAAAATTTATTTAGGTTTTATAGTTTTGAATTTTGAATCTAGTTATTAAAATAATTATATCCGTCTAGATATGAAGTACACTCTTCTCATGTCATGTTGTGCCGTTCGGTATATGAATACACAATTTTTGTAGTCTAGCTGGATTTTGGCGTAATTTCAATTTTTTTATCAAAATGGTCTCAATAGGCAATATAGAAGCGGGAGGACATATATATATATATCTCCATGTGGGGACTTAAAAGATAGAAAAATAAACAATAATATATTATGTTTATTACTTATCTTGATATAGTTCATGAAATACAATATTAGACCCAATGGATCAACATAACAAATGATGACAATAGTATGTAAGAAAGTCGAAATTTACGCGTAATTATAAAAATAAGAATATTGCAAATAATTTTTTATGTTCTTATTCATTCACTTTTTTGTCTAAATAATTTATTGAAGTGAATGATGATGAAAAGCTTGCTCTCATTGACATTTTTTATTTACTGATTCAGATAATAAATACTATTCTAAAATAATTACAGAAGTAAATTACTGAAAAGAGAGAGAGAGAGAGAGAGAGAGAGAGAGAGAGAGAGAGAGAGAGAGAGAGAGAGAGAGAGAGAGAGAGAGAGAGAAAGAAAAAAAAGATGAAAATTACAGAATATACAAGGTATTTTGTTGTGGTTTTTAGATATCAAAAGAGATTTGTTATTTGTAGATATATGTCATTTGTGGGGGTTATTTGAAGTTTTCATTTGCGAATATCATTTGGCGTGACTTTTTTAATTGTGGTTATTAATTCGTCAAATTTTTCATTTATTGTCAATAGTGTTTATTGGGTTTTACAATTTCTAAATTTCTATATGGGCGTACTATTTAATAGTACAGATTGTTGTATTGATTTTAATAAGTGCACTTGCTTCTTGTGTCCGAGCAGCTCATCTCTTTTTGCGCGCTTATTTGCAGTGGAAAAAAAAAAAAAATCGAGGAAAAAATCCGGTCATGAGATGACCACCGGGTAAGCGAAGAGGAAAAAAAATTCAATTTTTTTTTATTTTTTTTTTTTTTTTTTTTTTTTTTTTTTTGAAAGCCTATTACTGAAAAATTTTATACATATTTTCATGTTATTATTACTAAGATAGATAATCAACAATAAAACAGGACAAAAATAAAATACCATGGATATTGCTAAACCCATAGGTTCTGAGATTGTTTCTGTGGATTTCACTGTCTTATCTGATGAAGAGGTGAAATCTCTTTCTGTCAAACAAATCACCAATCCTCAAGTTTTTGATAATCTTGGCCATCCAATTGCAAATGGTCTTTATGATTTATCACTTGGTGCTTTTTTAAGAAATATTTGTGCCACTTGTGGTTTAGATGAAAAAAATGGATGTCCAGGTCATCAAGGTCATATAGAATTACCAATCCCAGTTTATAATCCATTATTCTTCACTCAAATATACAATTATTTGAGGGCTGCATGTTCACATTGTCATAAATTCAAGTTAAATGCCAATGAATCACATTTGTTCAAATGTAGATTACAATTGTTACAACATGGGTTATTATTTCAATCTGAACAAGTGGAACATGTGCGAGTTAATGGTCATAAAAGCATATCGGCCCATGAAGCTTTAGAGAGTACAAGATTCAATGAAAATGATGAAGAAGATGACGATGATGATGATGCCGAAGTGAATTTGGAATTAATGGCTGCTAGAGATGAATTCGTCAAAAAATCTATCAAAGAAAATCAAAGCTCTCCATTGACAAGTTCTATTCTTGAAGAACGTAAGAAAATTCTTCGTTTACTTCATTCTAGATTTTCATCTAGATCAAGATGTCAAAATTGTAAAATGTTTTCTCCAGGTTATAGAAAAGACGGCGTTGTTAAAATTTTTGAAAAACCATTGACTGAAAAGCAACTTACAAATAATCGTGTTAGAGGAGCTCTCAGTACTAATGGTGGCAATTTCAAAGCAAATGCTCCAGGAACTAATGGATCAAAATATGTAATGTCAACAGATGTTAAAGGTTTATTGAACTCAGTTTTCCACAATGAACGTGACCTTATTTCTGCCATGTTCAATTCTAGACCATCAAAGGCTAATCAAAAAGAAATTAGTGCCGATATTTTCTTTAGATCTACTATTGTCGTTCCTCCAACTAGATTTAGATTACCATCCAAATTGGGCGACCAAATTCACGAAAATGCTTTGAATGAATTATTATCAAAAGTCCTTAGAACTTGTCTTAATATCAAAACTACTAACACCAGTATCATTGCTGCCAAAGCTAAAGATTCAGGAGTTAACATTGAAACTAAAAAAGCTTTATTTGGTAGATTGATGAACGCTTTTGTCACTTTACAAAATGATGTCAACACTTTTGTTGATTCCACAAAGAATCAAAACCCAGCTGGCGGTAAATTGCCAGTCCCAGGTATTAAACAAGCATTGGAAAAGAAAGAAGGGTTGTTTAGAAAACATATGATGGGTAAGCGTGTTAATTATGCCGCTAGATCTGTTATTTCTCCAGATCCTTTATTAGAAACCAATCAAGTTGGTGTTCCACCAGTGTTTGCTAAAAAACTTTCTTTCCCTGAACCAGTTACCCCTCACAATATCAAAGAATTACGTCAAGCTGTTATCAATGGTCCTGATAAATGGCCTGGTGCTTTACAAATCCAAAATGAAGATGGTTCTTTAATTTCTCTTATTGGTATGTCCAGCGATCAACGTAAAGCATTAGCAGATCAATTATTGACTCCTTCCCATGGTGATCCAAGAAATCTTATTGTTAACAAAAAAGTTTACAGACATTTGAAAAATGATGACATGGTTTTAATGAATAGACAACCAACATTACATAAAGCTTCTATTATGGGTCACAGAGTTAAAGTTTTACCAGGAGAAAAAGTTTTAAGAATCCATTATGCCAATACTGGTTCTTATAATGCCGATTTCGATGGTGATGAAATGAATATGCATTTCCCACAATCTAAAATGGGTCAAGCCGAAGCCAAATTTATTGCTTCAACAAATCAACAATATATCACCCCAACTGTTGGTGCGCCAATTAGAGGTTTGATTCAAGATCATATTTCTGCCGGGGTTTGGCTTACCAGTAAAGACACTTTTTTCACTAGAGAACAAATGCAACAATACATTTTCAACTGTTTGAGACCAGAAGATGGCCATACAGTGAATAAAAAAATCATGACTTTGCCGCCAGTTGTTTGGAAACCAGTTCCAATGTGGACTGGTAAACAATTGATTTCTATCATTTTACTCAATATTACACCGAAAAATATGCCTGGTCTTAATTTGATCAGTAAAAATAAAATTGCCAATAAATTCTGGGGTCCACATTCTCAAGAAAATACTGTCTTATTTAAGAATGGTGAACTTTTATGTGGTATTTTGGATAAATCTCAATATGGTGCTTCTAAATATGGTTTTGTTCATGCTGTTCATGAATTATATGGTCCTGAAACTGCTGGAAACTTGTTATCTATTCTTAGTAGATTACTTACAGCTTATGTTTTGGCTACTGCTGTTACTTGTGGTGTTGAAGATATTTATTTGACAAAAGAAGGTGATAAATGGAGAAAAGATATTCTTGAAAGAGAACAAGATGCAGGTAAATCTGTTGCTATTGAAGTCACTCAATTGGATAAAAATAAAGATATTTCTAACACTGATCCTGAATTCGTTAAAAGATTGGAAGAAATTATTAGAGATGATAATAAATTGGCAATCTGGGATTCTGTGGCAAGAATCAGAACTGATAAAATCAATAGTGAAGTTACTGATCGTCTTATTCCAGGCGGGGTTGGTAAAAAATTTCCTCATAATTCTATGCAAAGTATGGCTTTATCTGGTGCCAAAGGTTCTAATGTCAATGTTAATCAAATTATGTGTATGTTGGGTCAACAATCTTTAGAAGGTAGAAGAGTTCCATTAATGGTTAGTGGTAAGAGTTTGCCATGTTTCAAACCGTTAGAAACTAATTTGAGAGCCGGTGGTTTTGTTAAAGATCGTTTCTATTCTGGTGTGAGACCTCAAGAATATTATTTCCATTGTATGGCTGGTAGAGAAGGTTTGATTGATACAGCCGTTAAAACTGCTAGATCTGGTTATTTACAAAGATGTCTTATTAAACAATTGGAAGGTATTCATATTTCTTATGATAACACTGTTAGAGATAGTGATGGAACATTGATTCAATTCTTATATGGTGGTGATTCTATTGATGCTGTTAGAGAATCTTATTTGAAGAAATTTGATTTCTGTTATGAAAATTCTGAAGGTTTGAAAAACAAATATGATCCAGCATCACTTGCAGATTCTTTAAATATTGAAGATGCCATCAAATATTCCAAGAAAATGAAAAAACTGTACAAGAAATTGGGTAGTGATCTTAAACATTATGAAGATCCAGGTAAATATGATCCAGTTATTTCTAAATTCAATCCAGCTAAATATGTTGGTTCTGTTAGTTCTCAATTCCAAGATGAATTGAAAGCATTCATTAAAAAGAGAACCGATTTATTTGATAAAAAACAAGTTAAAAAGAACCATACAATAAATGATTCTGCATTTGAAGCTTTGATGCATTTGAAATATATGAGATCATTGGTGGATCCTGGTGAATCAGTTGGTATTATTGCTGCACAATCAGTTGGGGAACCTTCTACACAAATGACCTTGAATACTTTCCATTTTGCCGGTCATGGTGCTGCTAATGTCACATTAGGTATTCCTCGTCTTAGAGAAATTGTTATGACTGCTTCTTCAGAAATTAAAACCCCACAAATGTACCTACCAAGATTACCAGATATTACAGATGAACAAGCTGAAATTTTCTGCAAATCTGTTGCTAAAATCAAATTTTCAGAACTTGTTAATTATGTTGAAGTTATTGAAACTACTAGTAGTACTGGTGCTAATGTTGTTGATACTGGTGCAGCAAGAAGTTATAATATCACTATCAATTTCTTTAAAAGACAAGAATATGATGAAGAATATAATGTTTCTCAAAATGAATTAGAACTTTGCTCAAAGACATTCTTCCTTCAAGCTTTGGAAGCCGGTATTAAGAAAGAGTTACAAAATCAAAAGAAGAGTGGTGTTTTAAGTTCGCTTAATATTGGCCAAGCCGTTGCCAAAGAAAAACAAGAAACTGTCGGTTCTGCCTCTATTAAAGCTATGGATGATGATATGGATGCTGATGAAGAAAAAGCTGCATCCAAAGGTAAAGAAGCTGTTTCTTATGATGATCCAGATGATGAAGAAGTTGAAATCATGAAAGAAGCTGAGAAATCAGATGCAAGTGATGATGAAGGTGACAGTAGCAGTGATAACAGTAGTGATAGTGAAAGTGATGATGATGATGATGTCAAGATGAAAGATATTAATAATGCTGATGCTGATGATGATGAAGATAACACCATTAGTGATAGATTCAGTAATATGGATCAAGATGCTAAAGATCGTCAAAGTCAAATTGTTTCATCTTTCAATTATATTTCCAAATTCAATTTTGATGACAAAAAAGGTCAATGGTGTAGTTTCACTTTGAAATTACCATCTGATACCCAAAAAATGTTGATGGTAGATATGGTAGAAGAAACTTGTCGTAAAGTTGTTGTTCGTGAAGTTCCAAAGATTGGTCGTTGTTTACGTACTGAAGATGAAAACAAAAACCCAACTTTCACCACTGAAGGTGTCAATTTCAGTGCAATATTTGAAGAACACGATGTTATTGATGTTAATGGTATTCGCTCCAATGATGTTGCTTCTGTTTTGAAAACTTATGGTGTTGAAGCTGCAAGAAATACTATTGTTAATGAAATCATCAAAGTTTTCCTGGTTTATAATATTGGTATTGGTGCCAAACATTTGGAATTGATTGCTGATTTTATGACTAGAGAAGGTTCATATTTGGCCTTTAATAGACAAGGTATTGATTCATCATCTTCATCATTCAAAAAGATGAGTTATGAAACTACTTGTCAATTTTTGACCAAAGCTGTATTGAATAATGAACGTGAAAATTTGGATTCTCCATCTGCCAAGATTGTTATTGGTAATTTGGCTTCTGTTGGTACTGGTAGCTTTGATGTTATGGCAAAGATGCCACTTATTGGTAATTGAGTTGTGGTTTTATTTATATTATTTTCTTTCCTTTTATTCTTTCTGTCGCATATTTTTTTTTTTTTTTTTTAATTTCAACTTCCTCCCCATCCTCTTTTTCTTTACATATATATACTACTTTTTTTTTGTTTTTGTTTTTTTTTTTTAAAAAAAAATGTGTAATTCTTAATCATAGTTTATTATTAAATCCTCTTTTATATTTAATGTTTCTATTGATGTAAATACTGGGATTGGATTGTTCACAATGTAAGACCTGTTGGCCAGTTCAGTGTATTCATAAAATTGTCTTTGCATGACACTACAACAACACCATAATTCTCATATAAGTAACTAACTCTCAATAAGAATTAAATTGAATTATTAGGAAACGAAAAAAAAAAAAGAAAAAAAAGACGAATATTTTCATAGATGGAACATTCAGTAGAAACAGTAACACCACTGCCAAAGAACAAGAAACATAATTCTCACAGCACCAGTGAAAACGTTAAATAATAATATAAGCCCGAGGGATTGAATGTAGCTCGAACCGTGGCTGAGTCTCAACGACTGAGATAAACAGTCACGGCTAATCTTTCTTTGATAATTACTCTAACACTAGTCACTAATAAAAAAGTTTCGAGCGCGAAATATAGTTCTGCTAAGTAGTTAAATAGAGAATCTAATATAGAAATATATATATAAAAAAAATTAAAATGTATAATTATAGTTAAGTAGAAAATTTTCCATATCAAAAAAAAAAAAAAAAAAAAAGATTTTCGGATTTAGATTCAACATTTGTATAGAATTTATAATAAATCTGGATTCTATTTTGGAAAAAAAAAAAAAAAATAAAAAATAAAATAACTAGATCTCAGTGTTTTCGCTGTTTATCACCTGTAGATAATATGTGTGTTTTTTTAATTTGGGAATATAAATCGCTTTTTAATGGGTCTATAGTGAATATATTTGGGTCAATTTGGAAGTCAAGTAAAATTAATGATTTAATACCATTCACTGAGAGAATACTATAATTGAGTCAATTGGGAATTCATATTTTTATTCTTTTGAATTGATCAAAACAGTATTAAATGCCTATAAAAAAAATTCTCATAATAGACATTTTTGGAAAACTAAAAAAAAATATATATAGATATACCGCCATGCGGAATCGAACTATATCCATCCAAATGTTCAAACAAATGTACTTTCACCAAATCACTGGTATTATTACACGACTACTTCTCTCAAATTTGAATGAAAAATTTCATTGATAAGTTTCTGTTTTTAAGTATATATACTGGAAAATACATTTAGCAACGTGATTGGATGTACACCAAATGATTTGCTAAAAATGTTGTAGAAAATTTTAAAAACATCTAGTAGCTGGTTCCTGCCGAAGTTTCCCTCAGGATACAAGAAGCTCGTATCAGTTTTATGAGGTAAAGCGAATGATTAGAAGTATTGGGGGCGAAAAAAAACCTTAACCTATGTTTTGGCCATTAATGCTAATAAAATTCAAAAATTGGTGTTTCTTTCCCCCCCCCCCCCCCTAATAGCTATGGGATTTGATCAAAGAAAAGTTAATATTCCACATTCTTCTGATGAGGTATATTTGGGTACAGGCTACCTCTAAATATCTTTTCTTTTCTTTTCTCTAGGTTTCTTCTGTAATTCCTTTTTCTTGAATCTTATTCCAATTTCTTCTAAAAAATTAAAGTCTATTGATTGATTTTTATATGAATTTATATACTAGTTATGAGGGGGATTTCTTATAATAATAATAGTATATAGTTGGTGATTTTTCTTTGTTTTTAATCGCCTCATATATCAACCTTCTGATCTTCACGTTTGTGAACTTACCAATTTAAGCTATTTAACTGATGTCTATTTTTTTTTAATCCAGAACCAAAAGGTCGAATTTATTTATTTATTTATTTATGTTTGTTGCGTACAAAAAAGTACACAAAAGTTTTGATTAACTGTTTAATTGATGGGATTTTAATTTCTATAGGAAGTAACTTTGTGATTTTCATTTTTCGCCACCGACTTCAAGGTTCAAACCAATTAATAATATAATATTATTTTGTCTTTTTTTTTTTTTTTTTTGGCTGTTTATTAATATTTGATGTCAGTTTTAATATATATATATATATATATATACCGGAGTACGCCGAAAATTGGTTTTATATATTGCAAAATATTGCCGAGAATGATTTGAAGAATGATATTTAATATTAAATTAAAAAATATTGTAAGTCTTCATATGTTCGCCAAAAATTAAAACTAATTTCAAAGTTTTCTTTTAGCAAAAAAGAAAAAATTAATATACGTTTAGTTAAACATATAGAATGAGTATTTCATCATCATGATCATCTTTCTAATTATTGGGATTGTCTACTATTTTTTTTTTTTTTTTACATTTCATCACTACATTTGGTGTTACATTTGGAGCAAAGTTAACAATTTTTATTTTGTCTCAGAAAAATAGTCGACAAAAATCATTTTTCACTATTAAAAATTATTTTCTTTTATTACAATAATATCACAAAATAGGTTTAAGCTCAAAACTGGTTATGGGCACTTTTTTTTTTTTTTTTTTTTCTTCAGTTTTTTCACGTTGATTGGAAACTTGAAGTGTATTTTTTTTTTTTTTTTTTTTTTTTAATAGTGAACACGTTCAATCAACATCCGGAGCTTTATATATAATAATTTCATACCAATTGTTTTTTTTTTTTTGTTTTTTTTTGTTCTATCTTGGGGGGAAATTTTTATGAAAAAAAAACAAACAAACAAACAATTGAAATTGAAAATTCCTAATTTATTATAATCATTATCACAATGAAGTTTAATTCTGCGGGGGCAATTTTTCTTGTGATTTTATGTTCAATTTTCAATTTAGTTGGAGCAGTAACAAATGATAATCATTTCAATAACAACAACAATATTCAACTTACTGATGATTTAATTCCTAAGAATTGGCGAAATGAATTTATTGATCGTACATTAGATGTCACCAAATCCTATGTTAAAGAAGTTATTTCAATTACCGCCAAAAATGTTGAATCATTACCAGTAAGTGATTATATTTATCCATTTAATAAAGAAGATACAAAAGATTTGGCGCTTATTTTTGGAATTGCTGGGAAAAAAATGTTACCAGTTAGTGTTTATGAAAATAAAGAAGGGAAACATAATTATTTTATTGTTAGATTTCCTGCTCCAATCGCTCCAGGTTCAATTACAGAATTCCAATTACAATTTGTTTACTTGAATAAATTACAACCGGTACCGGAAAAATTAGAAATGAATGGAGTTCAATCTGTTTTATTGAAATCTGGTAAATATCCAACGTCTCCATATCCAACTGATAATTATAAATTATTACTTGTGGGATCATCTGGTGAAGTTAAAGATTTGAATAATGACAAAGAAAAAATTGATAATGGATTACCAGAATTCAAGCTTCAAAAATCAACCAGTGCATTTGTTGCATTTTATAGTGATGAACAAGTTGAAATTCCATCATGGACTGATGAAGAAATTGCATTACATTTTGAAAGAAATAAACCATTAGCGGTTGCAGAAACTTTAGAAAGAAATGTTTGGATTTCACATTGGGGGGATTCAGTTTCATTTGAAGAAAAATATGAAACCACCAATAAAATTGGGAAATTAGATGAAGGGTTTTCTAGATTGAAATGGATGCAAAGTAAATATATGTATCAACCTGGGCCATATATTGTTACTTTTGATATGGAATTGCCTCAAGATTTTAGAGAAGGATATTTTGTTGATCTTGTTGGGAATGTATCTACCTCCCAAATTGTTAAGAATCATTTAGTATTGAAACCAAGATATCCCTTATTTGGAGGATGGAATTACAATTTTACTATTGGATGGGTGAATGATTTGAAGAAATTTGTGAGACAATCCAATGATAATTCTGATCATTATATTATTAAGGTACCATTATTGAATGGACATAGTGATATGAGTTATAATAAAGCAATTATATCATTTTATTTACCAGAAGGAGCCAAACTTATTGATATAGCATCACCGGTTCCATATGAAAGATATGAAGTTAGTAAAGAAAAGACATATTTAGATTTCCAAGGTCATACCAAAGTTACTATTGATTTTAAAAATTTGATTGATGAATTTAAACAATCTGATATTATTGTGAAATATCAATATACTACTAGTGATTATTATTCCAAGCCATTTATTATAGGATCATTTTTATTCATTGCTTTGATGAGTTATTTTTTGATAACAAAAATTGATGTTGCTATTGACACAAGAAAAAAATAATAATTAAAAGAAGTAAGCAAATATAGAATGGAAGCAGGTTATTTCTTTTCTTTTTTATTTTTTTTTTTTTTTCATTGCATAAATTGTTTTTTATTATTATTAGTAGTAGTAGTAGTAGTAGTAGTAGTATTTATTTTTATTTCTGAATTATATTTGTATATCTTATTATTATTTTTTTTCTTTTTATTTCTATTTTTATATTTTATTGTTATTGTAGAATGTATATATACAAACAAGAAAAAAAAAAAAAAAAAAAAAAAAAAAAAAAGAGGTTAAAACGTTTACTGATACTGTCAAAATTTGTTTATTTTGTGGAGCAAAGGATAAGTGAATTACATATACATATGAAATATATTTATGAAATTTTTTTTTTTTTTTAATTTTTTTTTAAAAAAAACAAGTTAGTTTGAAATTGATTTTTTTTTTTTCAATTTTAGTTTAACTATTATTTTTCAACATCAATTAATAATCCAAATTGAATAAAAATGATGCAATAATATAAATAAAATTTCATATTTAATTATTTACGAATTTGTAAACATATAAAAAATTAATCAATCTAATTTTTTGTAAACGGAGAAAACGGGAATGAATATTAGAGTGTACTATTATATATATATGGTTGATATATACAAAACAAAACAACAACAACTCAATTATTATACAATAAATAAAAAAAGTTAGTTACTAAATGATTATTGATAGTATCAAAACACCCAAAAAACATTTTTTTTTTTTTTTTTTTTTTTTTTTTTCTTGTTTGTTTTTGTTTTGAATTTTTTGGCAAACAACAACAACTAAAACTACCTCGCTTTACTGATTCCCGTTTACTGATGATAATTTTTATTTTTTCAATTGATTTTCACATAATAATTATTTTTAGTGGAGGGAAGAGACGAAAAAAAAAAAAAAAAAAAAAAATTGAATAGCAATTAATGTAAACATCGTTTATTGTTATTTATTATTATTAAACGATGGATATTTTATGCCAAAAATTATAATATGAAATAAAAATAAACAATAAAAAACAACCTCCCTCCAAAAGTTGTCAAAAAGACAAGTACACATGTGTGTGTGTGTGTGTGTGTGTGCAATATTTGAGACAACATGTTATTTTGATTTGATAAGAATCTATACAAAGAAAACAAATTTAGTCATATTTTTCATAGATATAGTAATATGATGTATATAATTGTTATTTATTTATATCATTTTTTGTATTAAAATATCAATTAAATATTTTAAAGTAATAAAATCTATTTTTATTTTTCTTCTTCTTCTCCTTTTTCTTTCTTTTTTGTTTGTTTGTTTGTTTGTTTTTTTTACTCGCGTTTCTTCTTGTTTGTGTTTCTAAAATTAGTAGCAAAAACACCCAAACATACATACAACTACTATCAAAAAAAACAGTGCCTCCTACACTATAAGTCACATACAAAACACCCCCCCCCCCCCACAAACAAATAACAATTACATCTTGTCTCTTTGTTATTATTGTTGTATTCACTTTGTCTTTTTCTTTTTAAAAACTAAATCTTTATTTTTTATTTTTTTTTGGTATTTTTCAAAATTAATAAATAATAATAATAATAATAATAATAATAATAATAATAATAATAATAATAATAATAATAATAATAATAATAATA
>JASTUB010000457.1:0-13343 GCA_031124825.1 Saccharomycopsis vini
GAATTTTTTCGGTAATTAATTACAAGTTTTTTTTTTTTTTTTTTTTTTTTTTTTTTTTTTTTTTTTTTTTTTTTTTTTTTTTTTTTTTTGTTTTTTTTTTTTTTTTTTTTTTTTTTTTCTGGTTCTTTTGTTCCTTTGTTCTTTTTCTTTCTCTCTCTCTCTTTTTTTTTTTTTTTCTTAATTATTTCATTGAGAAATCAAGAAATAGAAGTAGTACACTAGATATCCCAACCTGAATTTGAGGGGGGAATAATTAGAAAAGAATGTCACATACCCCGAATGATCATAATTTGCAAAATCAGAGGTCAATTTCAAACCTCCCTTCATCAGCGAATATAAATCCTTCAAATATGTTCCCTCCTCATCCAAATCATTTCCAAGATCAGCAAATGCCGCTGAATATGAATGTTCAAATGGCAAGGTACCCATCTCCATCTAGATTCGTACCTTCTCAAGTTTCTGATCCTTCTATTCTTCCACATGAACATCAGCATCTTCATCCTTCTCAGCAAATAAAACAAGAGTATACTCTTCCTTCTCAGTACCAAAATCATCAAGAATTGAATCATCAATTGCCGCCTCAGCCACAACTTTACCAAAATCATGAACTTCAACAGCATGGTCATTATAATCCACATCACCATCAACTACAGCAACAACTACAACAACAAGTTCCTCCCCATCTTCCACATAGCCAATATTATCGTCAATTTTCTTTAGCTGTGAATGTTCCAGTAGGCGCGCCGCCATCTTTCATACCAGCGGCTAATTCTCAAGACAAGAATATATCATCCAATGAACTTTTTGATTTGAACTCAAACAATTTCAATGAACAATTTCACCTGCAGCAATTTAAAAATCCCGCCCCAGATTACAATCCGGCAAATCAAATGTCAGGATTCAACAATAATATCCCATTAGGAGCTTCTGATAATAATGAGACTGTTTCTATGATGAACGTGGATTATAATGATCAAGTTCAGCAACAACAGCAAAACTCACATGCGAATATATACCATGACCCTCAATGTACCCAACCAGTGATGCAACTACAAATTTCTCAGATTCATCCAGAAGTTTTGTCATCGGTCCCACCGCAACCTCAGCCGCCACCGCCCCATGAAACTATATCAAGAAATAATAATGGCTTTACAATGCTTCCACTGCTGGCGGTGCCGCTGCCGCGGGCTCTGCCACAAATTAAGCAACCGCTACTTTCAAGTCTTTCTCAGGACCAAAATTTTCAAGTAAACGATAACACTAGTACAATGTCATCAACTAAACGGCAAAATAATGGGCAGTTGTTCCCATTGTCTAACAAAAGAGTTTCAGCAAGCTCTTATAATACTGATGATGAGATGCTCAGCATATTGATGAAAGATGACGAAAGAGCTAGTTTTGAATCTTTGAATCCCAAGGATAAGATGGAATTTTGTTTTAAATTGGCTGAAAGATCATTAGAAAGCAATTTATCATTGGATGAAATTGCAGAAGTTTTGCAACAAGATAAAGCACATATCAAAGATTCTAAATCGGTTTTTGGATTTCGTTATCTTCTTGATATGGTGGAGGTTGTTCAAAAGGATCCTGACAGTCATGCTGCTCAGAAAGATTTATTATACAAGTTCTATTTACACGTTTGTTCTGCTTCAAATGTTGAAAAGTTAACTAGTAGCTCATTTGGAAAGATTGTAAAAGTTGCCTGGCCCAAAGTCAAGACCAAAAGATTGGGATCTAGAGAAGATTCAAAATATCATCATGTGGGTATCAAATTTAAAGATCATCTTAAATCAATTCTTGATGATTTTGGCAAAGCCACCACCAACAATGGGGGAGGTCAATTAAGTCAGATTGATAATGAAAGAAAGCATGATCTTATTAAAGTGAAGCCAAATGATTTAGAAGCTTTAATATCTGCCAATTTTTGTTTTTATATTCCTCAATCTAAACAAGAATTGACAATTGATTTAGTTGAAAACAAATCAATTAAAGAGCAAATGGAAGAAATATCATCAGAAATAAAATATCCAAATACTTCTGCAATTAGTGAGAACACATTTTTAGATAAATCTCATGATCCATTTAAAGATAGTCCAAATAATTCATTAATTGGTTTTATTCTTGATGAAAATCAGGTTAAAGTATTACAAGAAAAACGAAATTTTTTAAGTTTTTTTGAATTCTATTTTTTCAATGGTGACACAAAACATTTTTGTGCAAGGCTTATTCAAACTTATGATACAGAATTGGGAATTTTTGATATGATGATTTATTTTCATATTTTGAAACTTGTTTTTATATTAAGTGTTTTGGGTATGACAAAAACTTTTGCTGTTACTATTAGGAAATTTACATATGAATATGAAGAAATTATGATTGAAATGTTAAGTACAAGAAATGGAATCGGTATTAATTATGAAGAAAGAGAAAAATCTGCAAGAATATTTCTGAATATTCTTGAATGTTTTCTTGATTGTGGTGAGTTGACCATACAAAGCGCTAAAATTTTGAGCAATAAACATGAAATTAGCAAATTTATTGCTGCAAGGGAAATTGTTGGAATACTTGATTCCAATATTATTTTGAATTCAATTTCTTCGGTTACTCCAGTTGAAGAACATGGTGAAAGATTAAGAGATATTTATGCGAAAAAATTGGATATTTTTTTCAGAAATATTTATTATGAATTACTGAAATATGATATTGAAGGAAATGATGAAGATGATGATGATAATTATAATGATGATGATAAATATAATAACAATAATAATAATAATAATAATAATAATAATAATAATAACAAATATAATAATAAGATGGGAATAAAATCGAAACAATTTATGAAGGATCATTATTTTATTGAATATGATGAAAATATTTTACGAAATTTGGGGCTTCAGAAATTTGTATGTACTGACTTGGATTCATTTGAAAGGACTTTTCTTTCGAAGATTTTAAGGTTTCTGTTATTAGAAATATTGATGCGTTTTCATGATTGCCCAATATCATATGGATTATTAGTTGCTAATTTTGGTCTTGATAAATTGATAACAAAGCTTTCAAGCATTTATTTTCCAATCAATGATGAATTTTTAAGAAATAATAATAATAATAATAATAATAATTATAAGAATGGTAATTCAGAAGTTTTTGTTGATGCAAATAATGTTACCGAATTTACAGATTTTACTACTACGACCACCAGAGTAGCAAATATGGCAACATTGAAACATTTTTTGATGCGATTTTTGACTTCATATGCAGAACTTTATGGGGCTGAAATGTTTTTAAGAAAATTAATTGTTAATTATCATAAGACAAATTTAGAAGGAAAGAATGATTGGATTTTTTCTCAGTTGAAACAAAACAATTATTATTTTGATTTGTCTGAGGAATAATTTTTCCTCTTCTTTTCCCTTTTTTTTTTTTTTTTTGTTTTTTTTATTTGTTTTTGTTTTTTGACTGTTTTTCTGTTATCATTTCCTATATAATTGTACTTTCATTTCTTTTAATATGTTCTTTATTTTATATATATATACTTGATATCATTTCACTTTATATTATTATTTTTTTTTTTTTTTTTGAAATTTTTTTTTTATCGATAGATTTTGCTTATTACTGTTTTCTTTTTTTTTTTTTTTTTTCTGTTTATATATATATATTTGTGAGCTTAATATAGATTGTTTGTTTTCTTTCAACTTGTTCTTTGAATTGATTTTTATATTAAGTTTCTTATTAATATTATTATGAAGCTTTTATTCATCAAAATAATGTTAAAATTCATTTGTAAAACCCAAATTTTTCTAAATTATAGTAATAATTTTTTAAAAATTTGAAGTTATTATAAAATAACGTGTTTTTTCTTTTTGTAAAGTTTTTTTTTTTTTTTTTTACATGCGAGGCTTACTATTTTTTTTACCAAACAATACAGTAAAAAAAAAAAACATATAAAAAAAACAATAAAAAGGAGAGTCCGTCGGCTTTCACTGAAAAAAGGGAATAAAAAAAACAAAAAAAAAAATTATAAAAAAACAAAAAGTAAAAAAAAAAAGCAATTTTTTTCTCTGCACACTGCGGGGAATGCATTCACATGTCAAAATATGCATACATCGCCGAGTTTTTAAAAATAACGAACGATGTTTTTTTTTTTTTTTTTTTTTTTTTGATTTTGATTGTTTTGATTAGAACATGTGTATATTAATGCACTATAGAGAAAGAAACCAGTTATTTTGGTAAGACTGTATTTTTGTGATTGTTATTATTTTTATTTTTATTTTTCCTTTTATTTTTTTTTTTTTTTTTGTTTTTGATCGTTTATTTTCTTTTTTTTTCTCTATTATATATATAAAATATGTCAAAAATAAAACGATCGTCATTTCTTGTACATTTTTTTTTCTTTTTTTTTTTTCTTTCGAGAATTTGTTGAGGTTTTATACAGATTGGAACAAAATAACAATAATTGTTATTATTCTTTTTGATTGTCTCTTCACAAGTTGAACGTAAAATTTTATACCTCTCCATCTTTTATTTTTTTTCTAGATATTTTTATAATACCTTTAGAAATCAAAAATGAAAATAAAAGATTACTTTTATTTTATTTTATTTTATTTTATTTTTTTCCAACAAGGAATATTGTTTATTTGACTTGTTTTTGTCTAGACAAAAATAAAAAAATAAAAATAAAATAAGATAACGTAAATCCTATTTTTTCTTTTCTTTGTGTTCTTCTTTTTCTTTTTCTTTTAAAGATTTCCAATTACAGGGGTTATGATGTTGTTATTATTATGTTTTTAACGTGAGAAAGTCTTTTTTTTTTTTTTTTTTGATTGACAAAATGGTCCATTCAATAACTTTCAACAAGAAAATTGACATATGTTTTTTGTGTGTATATACTTTAAAGTCTATTTTACCTGAGCCTCAAAAACTCATTTTTTTTTTTTTTTAATTCTTTTCCATTTTGTTTACCAAAGAATTACTAAATTAAATGCATTATATATATATAGATATATATATAATATAAAACTTTTTCCCATATTTTTTTTTTTTGTTTTTCAATCAAACTATTAATTATTAATTAAAATGTTATTAATTTATAATATATATAGAAAAAAAAAATAGGTGATATATCAAAACGGGTAAACCCACCCCCTCCCCCCCTTAGAATATCTGCTGTACACCCACACATTACTACTGTAAAGATGCGTATCTGCATGTTTTTGTATGCATATACACGCATGCATATATCAACCAAAAATTAAATAATCAAAAAAAAAAAAAAAGATAAAAATCGATAAAATAGAAAAATCTCAATTTTTGAATATAAATTAATTATCATTATTGGTTTATATTATGATGTGTACTTTTTAGATTGCTATTACTTTAGAAAACATTCTTTTTTGATGATTAGAATACGCACAAAAAAACAAAAAAATTCGTTTCTCGAAACAAATAAACAAACAAAAAAAAAAAAATAAAAAATTCTTTTTTTTTTTTTTTGTATCGTGAATCATTCTCGGTCAACAAATATACAAAGATAATATTTATGTCATTTTGACAGGAGACCCATACATAGAAAACAAGAGACAGAAAGAAAAGAGAAATTAAATAAACATAATAAATGAATAATATGCTCATATTTCGTAAAATTAACAAAAAAAAGAAAAAGAGAAAAAAAAACAAAAAAAACACACACACACACAAAAAAAAAAACATAGATATGCGAGAGATCAATTTTTCTAGACTGTTTCAATTTCTTTACTGATATAAAATGATCAGCAATCTCCTATTTATTAGTTACAACATAATTTAGTAATAATTAAAATTTACATATTTATTTATATATATATATATAGGAAGAACAATTAAACAAAAACTAAAACAAAAAACTGAAAAAAAAAAAAAATACAGAAAAACAAACATCAAAACAAAAAAAAAAAAAAAAAAAAAGTCAACCTAATTTCAATATCATCAATTAATATCTATTTTCCCTTTTTTATTATTGTCAAAATTGCAAAAAAAAAACAACCTTTTTTTTTTTTTTTTTTTTTTTCTTTTTCTTTTCTTTTTTATTAATTATTAATTATAATTTATTTTGGATCTCTTTATTTTGTGTGGTCAATTTTTTTTTTTTTTTTTTTTATTATTATTTTTTCCTTTTTAATTTTTTCTTTTTCCCTTTATTATTCTTTTGTAGATTAGTTTTTTTTTTGGCAATTAGATTTAATTTCATGGAACTAAAATCAGACTCATCTTATACAAGTACTTGGTATTCTTCAGATTTCCTTGAAGTTGATTTTCCAAAATTTTCAACCGAATACTTGACCGAAACTCTCCTCAATTCATTTAATGATGATTATTATAAAAAAGTCAAAAGTGGTGGTGGCGGTTCTGGTGGATCTGGAAGTGGTGGATCTGGAGGCAAAAAGAGAAAATATAATAGTGATAACACTCAAATTTATACAAAACTGAGTTTTTATTCTTATCAAAATCTTCAGATTTCATTTGCTACGTTTGTTGAATCAATAAAACAAAATTCTTGTTATTCTGAAGAAATGAAAAATTATATTTTTTTAATGAGATTTTTTAGAACAGTACTTGAAAAACTTCCAAATTCAAGACCCAATAAGTCAAATTATAAATTACCAAAAGTTTCTCTTTATTGTTATTATCAAGATTTATCCAATTATTTTGGTCTAGGTTTCATTCACATCACATCATTTGCAAAAGCTTTCAACACAATCTTTCCTGCTACTGAAGCTTCAAGATGCTCATTTAATAGTAGACAAACTTATTGTTGGTTGGCAGTAAAAATTAGAAATGAAGTTTCAACAGATCAAGTCGACCCAAGATTAGCAACTCTTATGACTTTATTATTAACAAATTCTGAAACCACTGATGATAATAATAATCATTTATCCCTTGATAATAATAATAATAATCATTTATCCCTTAATAATAATAATCATTTATCCCTTAACACTATTACTACTACTACAACTAATAATAATAATGATGATGATAATCCAATCACCTCCATTTTTGATGATTACATTATGGAAGATTCTTGTAAAAATGATCCATTATTTACAAATTTTTATCCCCATACTGTTTTACAAAGTCAATTTGTTCCTACTATTACTACAAATAATATTCATACCCCTCAATGCCCATTAAATGTGCCATCACTTTATCATCAAAGGGTCTCAGATCATAGCATTCAGCCGCAACCACCCCCATCTCAATTACAACATCAACACTCGCAACCGCACTTACAAACAATACAACAACATCATCATCATCACCATGCCTCCGCCCATCACTCACTGCAGCAGCCTATAGATTATCATAAATCTTCTTCTTCTTCTTCATCCTCCTCTTCTTCATTTTTCCCAAACGATTCAACCTTCATTTATTCTCCTTCAAATTTTGTTTCACCAATCCATCCTCAAGCCATTAACAATAGCTCATCTATACTGCTGCTACATCCCCAACAACAACAACTTCAACATGATGCATACATGTATCATCATCATCAACAACCCCCCGATTCACTGCATTATATGGATCAATTATTGGTTTCCAATGGCTCCCCAATGTTTTTTTATGACAATCAAACCCCTTCAACTCCTCGAGGAACTTACATATCTACTTTGCAACCCCCTACTTCTTCTCTTCCATCAAACTATCCTTAATCAAAAAATAAAATAAAATAAAATAAAATAAAATAAAATAAAATAAAATAAATAATAATGAAAAAAAAAAAAAAAAAAAAAAAAAGTCTTTTTAAATTCATCAATCACTCCTCTAGAACACATTATATTCAAAAACGTTTTAATTTGATTTTTTTTTTTTTTTTTTCTTCTCATTTCTAAGTTTCTTTGTTTCTTACAAACAAAAACTGATTTTTGAACTTTTTTTTTTTTTTTTTTTTTTTTGTTCTTTTTGTTTAATCTAACAAGGATCCTTTCAAACGACCCTTTTTTTGACGTTAATATACGAATTTTTTTTTTTTTCTTTTTTTCTTTGTTTGTTTTTTTTTTTTTTTTTTTTTTCGAGCGGTGGGTGGTACATATCACCTCCTCCCCCCCAGTAATTCCGTAGTAATTATTACATAATATCGTACTTTAAATACGGTTATAAAACTGTTTTGGGGCGCATGTTGAAAGGGGTTGAGTAAATTTCCAAAAACTTGAACTCTTTTTTTTTTTTTTTTAATATTAATTTTAATTTCTTTTTAAGTTCTTTTTATCGTTGAACTGCATGTGTAGATTTAATTTACAAAAAGAAAATAAATAAGTACGAAACAAAAAATAATAGTTGGTTAAGTTAATACACACAAAAGAAAAATAAATAAAAGAAAAATAAATAAATAAATAAATGAATAAAAAAAAAACAAAACAGTAAATAAGTAAATAACTAAGTAGATAAAAAGTATAAGAAAATAAATAAATTAAAACATAAATGGGTTTCAAGATTACCAGTAAAGAAAAAAAAAAAAGAAATCAAACTCCGAAAAATTATAATTAAATAAGTTTTTTTTTTTTTTTTTTTTTTTTTATTTTTTTTTTGTTAGTTTCCATTATTTTGATTGTTAGGATTACTTGCTCCTTGTAATAAAGCATTCAACCCATTAGAAGAATTGTTATTACCATCATTCAATC
The DNA here is from genome assembly GCA_031124825.1 of Saccharomycopsis vini. Taxonomy (NCBI): domain Eukaryota; kingdom Fungi; phylum Ascomycota; class Saccharomycetes; order Ascoideales; family Saccharomycopsidaceae; genus Saccharomycopsis; species Saccharomycopsis vini. The sequence continues at coordinate 8,661 of JASTUB010000457.1, forward strand.
CTGGAATTCCACTAATGGATCCTAAAAGTGCAGCAACCGCCGCATTATTACCTCCATTATTATTATTATTATTATTACTACTACTACCAAACGATTGTTGATGTCCCATCATTGGTTGCATACCAGGAGGCATGTTTGAAGGTGGAGGATTATTATTATTATTATTATTATTGTTGTTATTAGAATCACCACCACCAAAAAGATTTGCTAATGGATTGGCTCCTTGATTCGCACGAGGCATTGCAGTATCTGGTTGATTCAATGGATCAGTATAAATGTCATCTGGTTCACCTGGTTTTGTAGATCTTGGCCCATTTCTTGAACTGTCCGTTGGCATCTTCTTGGAAATTGCTTTTGAAGAAACCCCTTTACCAATCTCAATATCTGGTTCATCAATAACAATACCTGGTTCTAAATTTCTACCACCAGTTCCTCCCCATTCAGCAGTTGTAACCCATCTTTTATCAGCTTCTGTTAATCTAGCAATTGGAATAATACTAATCCCATGTTGATAATCACAACAATCTCTTGGTCCAAACCCAACCCCCCATCTAAGACGTAAAGTAGTATGTCCATTAGGATTATTTTGTTGATCTTTAGTAAAAGATGAAATAATATTAAGGGCTTCATCACGAGAATAAACTTTCACAAACGCATGTTTTTTTGGAACATTTAAAATCACACTTTGAACTTCAGCATATGGTCTTAAGATGGCAGCTAATCCTCTTTCATCAGTATTTGGATTGATACCACCAATAAAAATTGTTCTACTCATAACTTTAACTGATCCAGCTGGTAAAGTATGATCATAACTAATGTTTTTTGGTCTAAAATGTGGAGTTCCTGGTATATTCTTTTCACCAGGAATTAACATCGCAGTTTCAGCAGTATCAATTTTTCTAGGTCTATTTCTTCTATCATCTTGCCCATAACTACCATAATCATTGTTTCCTCTTGTTGGTGATCTTGATCTAGCCCTACCACTAGCTCCTCCTCCACGACCACCAAGATTGCCTCCTCTACCTCCTCCTACTCCTACTCCTCCTCCTCCACGACCACGTCCTCTATAATCGCCTCCATAACCACTGGAATATCCATTGTTGTAGTCATAATGATTACCACGACCACGTCCTCTATTATCACCCCCATAATAATTGTTTTGTTGAGAATGTTGCTGAGATTGTGGTGGTGGTCCTCCAAATTGTTGACTAAATGCCGGATATTGTTCGGCAAATGCTGGGTTCTGTTGCATTTGTTGTAACATTTGAAATATCATATTTGGATCTGGTTGTGGCATACCATTAAATAAAGGTGGAACATTATTATTATTATTATTATTATTATTATTAGTGTTATTATTAGTGTTAGGAATGGCCATATTATTATTATTATTATTATTATATTGGTTGCTGCCATTTTGGGTCTTATTTGGCGGATAATTGTTATCATTGTTATATGATTGGTTGTTATTCATACTACTATCGTAATTACTATTACCATATGGAACAGGTGCCGACGCTTTATTATGTTGTGATGCTACTGTTGGAGGCTGTTGTTGACTATTTTCTGACATAGATTGCCATGAAGAGGAAGGCGAAGGATTAGCCAAAGAAGCTAATGATTGTAAAATTGAAGATGCTTCATTTTTATTGGCTTCTTTAGGAATTGAGTTATTAGTGCCAAAATACTTATCACTAACTCTACTCAAAATTTTTTTATCAAAGGTAGAAGCTTTAGTCCAAATTTCTACTAACTTTTTAACCTTATCTTTGTCCACATCTGTAGCACTTAAACTAGCATCTAATACAGATTCAATATTATTATTGAAGTCTAATAAACCAGACAAAAAAGAACCTTTACTAATATTCATATGTGCAACATTATCATAGTTAATACGTTGGTCATCTACTTTACGGGCTTGACTTTGAAAACCTCTTGCAATAGAATCAATAATATAAAGACCACTTAATTTATGAGTGCCAGGCAAAGCTTTACAAAATTCGGCAACTTTGCTAACAATAATATCTTCAGACTATAAATATAGATGAATTTGGTTAGTACACTACTTCTTACTGTGTAAGAATATAAATAAATTTCTTTCTACCAAAAATAAAAATAACATATTCATCTCTCCCATCCTTTAATAGTTTTCTTTGGATGTTGACAAACAAAAAAACAAAAAAAATGAAATAAAATACAATACATACATTAATATTTTTTATTGAAATTTCTGTTAACTTCTTAATACGGGACCCCGAGACGCCCGGAGGTTTCAACCCTTTAATTTCATTTAATATAGAATCAAATTTTTCAAAATCTGACATTTTCAATTACTTGGCCTTATAGAATTCACGTAATACAAATTGGCTTGTAAAAATACAAATATACGGTTTGGGTGGCAAAACAAAAAATGCTACTTCCTAAATTTGGCTAAAGGAATTTATTTGTATATTCGATTGATAATTTTTGTATTTTTTGTTTTTTAAACAAACACGATATAAAATGAGATTTGAAGAATGATACTTTGAAAAACTTTTCTTATTATATTCAGTTATTGTTATTATTTATATTGTAACTTTTTTTTTTTTTCTTTTATTTATTTTTTGTTTTGGTGGGATTCAAAATCACAAGTTACTAAATTTTTTTCCTTCTTTCAAGGACTAATGACTTGTTTTTAAAGTACAAGTATAAAATTACACGAAGAAAAAACTGGAAGCGAGAAAAAAAAAAAAAAAAAACCAGTGTAAAAAAATTTTCTTTTTTTTTTTATCTTTGAAAAGAATCTAAATTTTGCTACGCCACGTGAAATATTACATAATCATCAGCAGCATGAAATGCACGTGTGACACGTGACAGTTTTTTTTTCTAAAAAAAAAAGAAATTCGAAAATTCATTTCGCAGAAAAAATAAAAGAAGTAACTCGGGGGTAGTATACCCCCGAGTTAAGATTGAAAAGTAAATAAAACAAGAGAAAAATAGACATGATAATAATAATAAAGGTGATATGGGAAAGATCATGATTTTATTAAACATATGAATAGAAAAAAAATAAAATAAATCAAATAAATTAAAACATATTCGAGAGTTGAAGATATGGATGATTTTCAAAAATTGATACCCGCCAGAGATGGACAAATAGACCTTTTAGATATGTATATCTCACTTGGAAATAGACTTGGAACCTTGTTAATTCATGGAGTTGATTCAGGAAAATGGTTTGTGGTAAAGAATTACTTCCAAAGATATTTGGAAATTGATGATAACAACAAAAAGATAAATTTAATCAACTATGATTGTAATGAATCCTCACACCTTAATAATTTTCTCACTAGAACTTTAGAATTAATTTCAAGAGCCAACAATAATGATCAATTAGATAATACATTCAACTACAATTGTGATTCTTTACAGAAATTCATGGTTAAACTCGAGTCTTTGATTCATAAGCATCGAATAATGAAGCTAAACTATGTTTTGTTAAAAAATTTCAATTCATTGTCTGAATATACCAATTTATCCCAAATTGTCAAAGGTTTAATAAAAATAACGGAAATGTCATCTCTTATTAGAAAAAACATTGTCTTTGTGATATTTTTAAACAACTCAGATTTGCAATATAGTGATAATGGTTTAGATCAATTGAATGTGAATGCAATGCCAAGAATTTTTTTCAGAAATTATACTCAAGAAGAAATGCACCTTATTTTGACCCAATCATTGACTTCAAAAGCTCTTGTGGAACGTTATTGTCAATTTGTAACTGAAAAACAGAGGAAAAACATCAATATCAATAATTTAGATTCAAAAGAGCAACAATTTTGGGAAATTTTTGTCAAACTAGTCTTAGATTCTTTTGTTCCATTCACAGGAACAGATATTACCGCAATGATATCAATTATTTGCAAAATATGGCCAACGTTTACTCACAAAATATTCGTTGAAAAAACTCATACTTTTGATGATCTTTTAACACTTTACCGGGAAAATCAAAATTTATTTAGAAATAACGAATTGGGCAGCGACTCTTTGTCCTTACCATTTGATGATTCTCCAAAATTATTCTCGAGCAAGAATGCTGGCAATACTCATATTGATCTTCCAATTTACTCTAAATTCATTTTATGTGCCTCATACTTGGCATCTTTCATTCCTTCTAAGCATGATTTTGTGATTTTTTCGAAAGCAAAAAACTTAAAGTCAAGAAGAAATTATCAGAAAAGACTTACAACAATGTCCAAAAAAAAACTCATCAACACAAGATTATTGAACCCCAATTCATTTGAATTGGAGAGAATGTTAGCTATCTTACATGTGATTTATGCCAATAGTGAGGACAGTATTTATAATGCAATTGAAGAGGACTCCAAATTGGTATTTGATGTAGAGTTTTATATTCAATTTTCTAATTTGGTATCATTAGATTTGATTCTTAAAACCTTGAGTGTGACAGCTAATAAAAACATTGACTTGTTGAACTCAAAAATAAAATTTAAAATCAATTTCAATTATGACTTTATAGAACAGATTGCTGAAGATTTGAATTTCAAAATAGAAGAATATTTTGTCGAATAAATTTCTTTTGATATCCATTAATCTTATTTTTTAATTTTTCTCTTTTTTTTTTTTTTTTTTTTTTTTTTTTTTTTTTTTTTTTTTTTTTTTTTTTTTTTTTTTTTTTTTTTT
>JASTUB010000458.1:0-11893 GCA_031124825.1 Saccharomycopsis vini
CCGTTATAGCAAATTATATAACATATGTATAGATTTTAATATAAATCTAGTTTTACGTGTCGAAAAAAAAAAAAAACCAATTATAGAAAAATAAAAAACAATTATAGCTACTTCCTGGTCCTGGGTTGTTACAAATATAGGGATCAAATATATAGAAAATGTTAAGTTAATAAAAATTAATATATGATGCGATTGTAAAAAGCTAGTCCAATTTCCTGTCTAGTATAAAAAAAAAAAAAAAAAAAAAAAAAGAATGAATGATTTTTTAGAAGCTTCTTTGTTTTCATATATTATATGATAAAGCATCGAAGCATGAATATCAATAGCTTTGGTTTTCTCAAAAGTAAGTGGGTAATGGGGTTTTGACTACAATTTTTCATTTTCTTATTATTCTTCTCTTCTTTCTTTGTCATTGACAACTTTTTTGAAAGATTTATAAATGTCAGTTTTTGTGTTTGCTCTCTTGTAAAAGAGAACCTATCACAGAAACAATATAGTAGCCCAATTTTTTCATGGGAAAAGAAATCAGATAGTCTCAAATTCTGCTCGCAAGGAGTCCAAAATATGAAATGAACTAACAGAGCCCAACAAATGCATCAAAAGATCCTGAAATGTTTTTAAATTTCTCCTGGAAGAGGCTTTTTTTTTGTTTCTACAAAATGCAAAGGTGAGATCCAAAGAGTTTTGATTATCGAAATTTCTCGAATAACCCAATTTCATTTGGAAGATCTGTAAGTTTGACATATATGATGTTAGATAGAAATTTTTAGGATCTGGGAATAAATAAATCAACCACGACTAAAAACCACAATGAGATTCAAAAAAAAATATTTAAAATTTTCAATTGAATACGTAGAAATAGTTCATCATTATTATTACTCTCACTTCATTTATATTACAAACTGATAGATAAAACCATCAAAATGTAAAAATACGCCATAAGCTTTCATCTCCAAAATGTCAATCATCGGAATAGTACTTGTAAGCAAAAGGACCATAGGAAGCTCACACATATATCAGCTTTCTTATTGTAATTTTTTTTTTTTTTTTTTTTTTTTTTTTGATCAAATAAGCTTTTGTTCTTGGCTTGCATCGGAAAATAATTTGATCCTTTGCATTCACTCAAATAACTAAGTATGCAGTGTACTCGATTAGATTTTTCTATATTTCACTTTCTCTTCAAAATCATATCATCCACAATTTTTGACATAGTATATATATATAAATGCGCTTTTTAAAATTCTTTTGCAACATTTATTCTAGTTTGATCTTTTGAAACATTTCCTGTTTCCTAAAAAAATTATGTTTTATATCAGACAAAAGTAATACCATTATTTAACTAATAATAGGTATCAAAGTTTTATTGAGTACTATATAATCAGATCCAAATTTATAAAACTTGGAAGCAAGGCAAAAACCAACCATTTAAAGAGCGATTAAATATTTTCTTTCCATAAGATATTTTATTTTCAATTGAATTCAAAAAGGTACCATCATTGAAATCTTACAAAACCATCTTTCAGTAATTCAAAACTATTGAAGATATATAAAATGACATTGCTTAAATAAGGTATTTTAATTATTGAAAATGTTGGAATATTTGGGTTGTGAAATTATAGTATTGGAATACATTTATCATATTCTAAGAAAAATGTGAATAATTTTATATTTGTGGTGCTCAGTGGATTATTAATTTCATTTCAAAAATTTGTTAAATAATCATCTTTTTCATTTCTATTTAAATGCCCAAGGCCAGAAGGTTTTAGATTTAGATTTTAGTTTTTGGAATTTTAGGCATCAATGGTTTTCGTTAGCTATAATACATAAGATTTTTAGAAATGGAAAAAAAAAAACAAAAAAATTTCTCTTATTTGACCAGGTTCAATTTGTTGTTAATCATTCTACAGGGAACCGTATTCACTATTTTTATACAAACATGCAAATATTTGTATATTCTTATAGGAATATGAATGAAATAAGAGACAAGTAAGCTTTAAAACTAACAAAATAAATAAATAAATAAATAAATAAAAATAAAAATAAAATAATAATTATATTTTACAGGTGCACTCAAACAAAAGAAAGAAAAAAATAAATAAATAAATAAATAAATAAATAAATAAATAAATAAATAAATAATAAAAGGAAATACAATAAATTTTTTTTTAAAAAAGTAATAACAAAGACCGTGAATCATGCAATAAAATAAATGAATAAAAAAAATGAAAGTTAATTAATTAGAAACTTTATGTCTGCTGAGTTTCCGGAATCAACTAGAAAATATGTGTTAGTATTAGTAACAAAGAAGAAATCAAAAACTGCTTTAAACAAGAAGCATGTGGCTACTTAATTCAATCAACTTACCATAGACACATAATTTCCACTTAATAACATTTTAGAGCGTTGTTTAGTTTTACCATCAGCATCAATTTCAGTGACATCTTCTAAAACCATGTTGACATAATCATCGAATCCTACTAAAGTACCTTTAAATTCTTTGTAAGAGCTCATTAACACCCATATTCTTGAGCCAATGCATTTGTCCACGAGCTCCAAAGGTAAGATGACGTCTGGATCTTGAGTTACTGTAGTTTCATTTGTATTTTGTTGGAGAGTTTCTTCAGACATTGTAATTGATTCTGCAAGTGTTTAACTCTCTTCTAACAATTGAGCTCTATTCAAATTGAATTGATATTCACCTTCTATTTTTTTTTTTTTACCTTTTTTGCTTTTTTTTTTACCTCTTTGCAATACACACCAGCGCTCCCCAACCTTTTTTTTTTTTTTTTTTGAGTTGAAGTTGCAGCGGCTACAGTTTTTGAAAGAAAAAAAAAAAAAAAATTAAAGAGATGATTAGATTTGTTCATAAATATCTTTGTTTTAAGTAACAACATTACCAAAGACATAAAAGAAAACAAATAAATAAATAGATAAAAAAAAAAAAAAAAAATGGACAGTCAACTTCCTTTGCATTTAGCCATTAGACCTCTTAATTTGAATGATTTATCCCAAGTGGTTGAACTTGAAGCGCTATGTTTCTCAAAAGATGAAGCAGCATCAGAAAATTCTATCAAATATAGACTTACTGTGTGCCCAGAGTTAACATCAGGATTATTTATTAGAACTTTTGGTGGAAGATACAGTGATGCGAATAACAAAAGCAACACTAATGAAGAAAAAAACAAAGACCAATCATCTAATCAAAGCCATGATAAAAAATTTTTGGGGTTTGAATTACCAGACATCAACAAAGATTTTGCTCAAAGTGAATATATGCCTGATGAAAATTCTTCTATTGTTCATGAACAATTAATTGGTCACATAATGTCCACCAAGATTCATCAATCATTTATTGATGAATTAGCAATGGAAGTACCAGAATCTTTCCTCAATGCTAATTCCGCTTCTACAAACTCTGAAGCAACAAATAGTATTAGAAATGACACCGATGGTAAGATTGGTCATATTGAATCGTCAGAATTTATTGGATTACATTCAATTGCTGTTCATCCGGATTATAGAGGTAGAAAAATCGCTTCATTGATGCTTCATGATTATGTCCAAAAATTGTCAAATCAACAAGTAGGATCAATCATCAGTATTTTGGCAAGAGTTGAATTGATTCCTTTCTATGAAAACTTGGGTTTTGAAGATAAAGGTCTCAGTGATTACAAGTATGGTGGTCATGAATGGCAAAATATGCATATGTTGTTGACGCCAGAAGAAGAAAAAATGAATTAACCACAATGTTGTTGTATTTGTTTATTTGTTTATTTATTCTCTAATAATTCATGTTGTATTTCGGTTTCGTTTATTCTTAGATTGCAGTGATGCCTTATTAAACCTTTGTTTGGAATTCATCTTTTAATTTTTAACTTTTAACTTTTCATATATTTTGAAATGGGGTTTCCCTTTTAGCATTTGATTGATATTACACCCTTTTAACGAATTTTTTTTTTTTTTTTTTTTTTTTTTTTTTTGTTTGTTTGTTTTGTTTCTTTAATTATGTATTTTTTTTTTTTTTTTTTTGGCCCTCTCTCTTTTTACGAATTTCTCTAAATATTTATATTTACATTTTTACCTGGCAAATAAAAATTTCTCATTCTAAAATTATGCTATTTTTGGTTTCCCATGAAACAAAATACAACTAAAATTGAAAATAGCTGTGAATTTTTCATCGATGAAAGATAAATGCAAAAAAAAAACAAAACAAAAAAAAAACCCCCACTCATATTCCTAATAAGATAAAGATATACATGAAAATCGAAATAAAAGTTAAAATCAAGAAACAGTTTCTAAGGCAACATTATAGCAACAAAAATCATTATTAGTCAAATAAAATAACCCAATATAGTATAAAATTTTTTTTTTCTTTCATGAATATTATTTTCATAAGAAGTACTCAGCAGCAGGGTTTTTTGAAGGAATAGCATCCACATCCTTGATTGCAGCTTCAAATATGTTATAATGACGATTCAAATGGTCATCTAATTTCAAAGTGGCCGCCACATTACCACATCGGTAACAATAGTTAGGAGCCGACCACACCGTAACAACACCACCATCAAATAATTCTTTAAATCCTTCCATCACTAGTTGGTGAGCTCTGGCAATTAAATTAAGTTTATTTGAATACAAAAATTTGCGGACTTCATTCTCCCCAAACAAGTAACCAGCACCACGAGGACTAACCCCCCATCCAGGAACATCTTCTGGATCACTCCAAAGCAAGTCACACATTGCACCTTCATGAGGAACCTCTTGTTTACGATCAATGTATTTAATTTGATCCACATATTCCACTGCTGGAGATAATCCGCCATGGACACAAAATACTCCTTGCCCTTCTTCTTCACTTGCTTCAGTGCTATAAACTAACGCTCCCAATGATAAATAATCAAATAATTCACAACAATATCGCCATACATTGACCGATCCATATTTTCTCAAACACTCATCATAAAACCCATAAACCATGGTTATTGATCGACTCTCATGATTGCCTCGTACCAAGTAAATTCTATCTGGATATCGAAGTTTCAAAGATATCAAGAGTAAAAAAGTCTCTACAGAATAAAAGCCACGATCGACAAAATCTCCAAGAAATAGATATTTGGAATTAGGAACTTGGCCATTTTCTTCAAATAAAATAAGCAAATCATGTAATTGACCATGAATATCTCCACAAACAACAACTGGAGGATAAATGACTTGAATATTAGACTCTTCGATCAAAATCTCTTGAACTTTGTCGCATATTTCTTTCACATCTTCTTCTGGTACATGTTTGCAGTTTCTTATAAGTTCAATTGTTCTATAGTGGATTTGTTAGTATAACCTTTATTCATGATTTATCAGACTCTCTATATCTATGCCACAAAACCCCCATCATCCAATCAACACATTATTTCAAAGAAAAATAAAACTGGGAGTTAACAAAGGTATTATATCCCTTATCTGTCTAATAATTCCTTCAATTCTTCTTTAAAGAATATAATCGAATCAGATTACCCAACAACCAAGAAAATTATTAGACTCTACCAAAATTAATGTTATGAATACTAATATAGTAGATAAGATGGGGTCATCGCGAAAAAAAAAAAAAAAAAAAAAAAAAAAAAAATAACAAAACAAAAAAGAGCGAAAAAATTATGATATTTGCGCAACATACTGATCTATATCAACCATCTTTTAATATTTATATTTCAAAAGTCAAAATAAATCACAGAAATACGTCTCTAAACCTAACCATTTCCTTTCTGTTATCTGAGTTAAATCAAACTTATATGAGTTTTCCTTTCCATCTTGGCACTTTTTCAAAACACATTATGTTTATTGATTAGCTAAGCGGTCACCCCGCCTTAGCTGCCAAAAAAAAAAAAAAAAAAAAAAAAATACCCCCTCTAGTTCCAACCACACCCTACACAGCACAGCACTTGATTACAAGTACTTCAATTTTATAAATAGATAAATACTTTACACCAATTAGAAAATAAAGAAAAAAAAAAAAAAGCTCTATAAACTTTCATTTCCAATGATAAACAATAATTATCGAACAATAGAAACATAGTAAAGAAATACCACAACTAAATATGACAAAACAAAACTCACGCTAGTCCTAACTATAAATATAAAGATAGATATTATAAACATAAATACATATAGTGAAACCCACCCCGTCTCCGAAATAACGAAAAAGAAAAAAAAAAAAGTGAAGAACTGAAAGACAAAAAACAAGAAATAAATAAAAAAAAAAAAAAAAAAAAAAAGGCAAACTTTATATATGAATATAATGTATTTATATATGCATGAAAAGAGAAGTTAGTACGATTAATGTCTGTACTTCTGTGGTGTTGGTTTAAAAATTATTCTGGTTTTCAGAAAATAATTTAGAAATTGAAGAAGCAAAATGAGCATAAATTTAAAGAAAGAAAAAAATGGGACCCACATAAGTTTTTATTTTCAGTAAAATTTTCTTCACTTGACTAAAGTGGTTTGCAAAATAACATCAGGAATTACATATTCCATAAGTTTGTTGTGGTAATTCCATTAGTGTTAGTGGCTGGATATTGACGCTGCTGACCTTCTCCCATTTGCTGTTGTGATTGTAAATGGGCTGCATATTGAGAATTAAAAGGGGATGATCCAAATGATGAGCGTTGCTGACGCTGAAGTTTAAAATTATTTTGTCCAACTGACGAACTATAAGAGTAATTATTATTGTTTAAATCACCTATTGAGCTGCATAAATTTGAAGAATTGAGGGTACCACTACCCCCAATTGTTGGGCCAAAGGGGTTACCTACGCTTCCGAATGACGAAGATTTCGCATTATGAGTTGATATACCACTGCTCACATCTATATCATTTAAAAATGTTCCTGGACTATTTGCATCCAACGAGCCGGAGTGACCCATTGTAGACTTGACGCCAGTAGAATTCCACTGGCTTCCTATTGAGCCGACAGTTGTTGTTGGCGGAAATTGATAATGTTGAGGCGCGGTACCTTGGAACTGCACTGGTAAAGGAGCTGCAATCATAGCAGGTTCTTCAATAATACTATTTTTAATAGATATATCAGTTGGTGTGACCGCGCACATCCAAATTCTAGTTTTATAAATTCTAAAAATATCCTTTACCAAATCTCTAAAATCAATTCGTTTATTGGCCACGTAATAAAATGTCAATTTACGTCGATCCCATTGATATTCTGCATCAATTACTTTCATTGGAACTTGATGACTTATAATCTTCTGTTGGATGGTTACCAAAGCTTTAACTTCATCCAACTGTTTTTGATTGATTTGGATAATTTCTTGAGATAACGCAACCCTCAAAACTCTCTTTGGAATATGAGGTTGGGCATTACTACCGATAGCATTCGTAGGATTTGATTCACTAGTATTATTATCGAACTTCAAAGCGTCAGTCTGCTCCTCAGATTGTATCATTTTGATTATTCTCGCATCATCCACAGACACGTCGACTGAAACAACCATACCTAAATCTTCTCCGCGATCTGCTTCAACAAATACTAAATCATTAACTTTTATGGGGTTGAAAATAGTATTTAGTTGATTGTAAAATACATCTAGTCTATTATGCTTGAATGCAACCAAAATTAATTGAACCTTTGGTTGAGCAAGGTTCGTTGAATTTGCCATCATGTCTAAATTAGGATAATCAGACAAGGCATTGACAGTTTCCTGTTGACCTGGAAGCAAAAATCTTGGCAATTTATTAGCCTTCGTTGCAAAAATTTGATCATAATTTATAGTTTTCAATTGATCAAATGTCAACTGTTGAATAGAACAGTCGCTTGGACAAGAAAAGTACTTCACAATTTGGCTCATAGTGGCTGGTGACAATTGTTGAGAAGTTTCATATATATTACCTGTGCTGTTTCTTGGGATAGATGCACGAATAGGCGTTGAAAGAGATGAGCCGGAAGCGGCGTTGGATAATCCATTTCTAGGCTGAAGGGCATCAATAGCGGTTCCAGCAGAGTAAGAATATCTATGATTATTGTTGAAAGAACTAATCATCAATGGGGACTTTAGTTGATGCTGGGACTGCCCTTGGTCTTGTTTTAAATTCAAAAAATTGAATCCCTGTTTCAAATTACCAATTTCAATGGATGATGAGCCGGCCCTGCTGAAAGATTCAGGTCCTGAAAAATTACCCCAAATCTGGTCATTACCGCCAATCGATAGTTTTTTTGAATTTTGAGAATCAAGAATATTGAATGCCCCAACTGCTGCAAATCCAGGTCTGAAACTTGGGTTGGGTAAATTGTTATTAGAAGCTCCTTTTGATCCTGATGTGAAATCAAAATCTGTACCAGAATTTAATGCTTGCGGCAAAGACTGAGTTCTGGAGTTCACAAACTTTGAAGGAGAACCATATGCTAAACTTGGTTCCAGGGTCTTATGGTGTGGAGAAACATTGCTTGACGCTGTTGTAGAATCCCATAGTGGATTAGCCAAATGGAATGGAGATATGCTCCGCAAGGTTGATTTTTGCTGCCTTTGTTGTTGAATATTTTGACCAGATATCTGTTGCTTCTGTTGTGGCGGTTGCTGCTGCTGTTGCTGCTGTTGTTGTTGGCATTGTTGGGATACTTGCGCTGGTTCTGAAGATGCATTAGCATCTGTTAAATTATTTATATACTTTTCCATTTCGTCTGGAACCTTGATATTTGATGAGGTAGAATCGGAAACCCCGAATTTAAAGTCAGAACTGTTTTCCATATTTTTAATTTGAAATGGAGTATTGTGAACTGTTGTCGTAGAAGTACAATTACTGGGGGAGGAGCCAACAAAATTGAGATTACTTTCACCGATTGAGGTCGGAGAATTTGTCAAAAAAGATGAGCAAGCAGACGAAGGAGAATTTGAAATTTTCAAACTATCACTGGAACTATTAGAATTTGTATTATAATTAATAACTGTTTCACTATTAATATATCCAAAATTATTATTCAAAGCAGTTGATCTTTTTTTGACATTAAATTTTGACATTTGCCTTCTCAGCCGGATAGTAGTAAAATCTGTTTTTCTCTTTCTTTTGATATTTTTCTTCCAATCGGTAAAAATGAGCAAACTATGAAAAGAGCTTGTTCTTTATTTATAAACAATTTTCAAATAGATGAAGTCTTGAGCTAAAAATACTTTGTTAGTGAACTTGTCAATGTTTTCTTAAAAAAACTAGAAATCAAGTAGTATCTTTGTCTCCTGCCTTTGATGCACGCGATGGCTGAGCGCCACAATAAGCAGAGACCACAAACTAGAACAAAAAAAAAGAAAAATATTGAATTGAGAGCCAAAACTATTTGAATAGGCGATATTAACTAGTAATTAAGAGAAAGATGAACCAACTAGAACTAAAATCTATAACACTTACTCGGTGATCCGGTGTAGAGCAACAAACCCAAAAATATTGATAGCGTTTGATACAAACAAAACACAAATTCAGCTGCTTGATGGAAAAAAAAATGAAAAAAAAAAAAAATTAAAGTGAAAAATTGAACAAAAAAAAATAGAACCAAAATAAAAATAAAAATATAAGGAAATAATTAAAATACAATAAAGAATAAAATATTATTGGAATTGAATAAGAAGAAGAAAAAAAAAAAAAGAAAACAAGCAGGTGAAATAAAAAAAGCTTTTGAATCAGAATGTCTTTTTTTTTATGATGATGAAGCAATCAAATTGGGGAAAGAAACTTTGACACTTGTAATTGGAAACTTAGTCAAAACACTACTTTTTTGAAAGAAAATTAAAATTTCAAAGAAAAGAAGAAAAAAAAAAAAATAAAAGAAAAATTTAATTAATTAAATTAATCTATGTACAAAAAAGGAGATTGTGTTTATTATATAAAAAAAAAAAAAAAAAAAAAAAAAAAATAATAATAATAATAATAATTTATTGAAAAATTGGAGGAGAAGGAGAGGAGGAGGAGGAGGGGGGAGGCAAATTGGCAGTTGCTGTTTTTCTTGTCTATGTATAAAACCGCATGTAAGGCGTGGGTTTTACACCGATATACACCATCGATAATTTAAAAATACTGTTATTTTTGAAGGGAAGACAGGCCCAGAAGGGTCTCTTGCATCGTATTTCTTTTGCGCACTCTTGACAGAATCGCATTGCAGAAAAGCAATCAAAAAAAAATAAAAAAATAAAAAAAAAAAAGTTGTTTTCTCTATTGTTGAAAGAATAGCTGATTTATACTGTGACAAACACATTGACACATATTATGGCATATACTCATGCAATATTTGGAATCACTACAAAAAAAGATCAATTTGGGGCATTTTTAAAAATCAGAGTCTATCTGTGATAAATAAATTAATAATAAAGAAATGGTAATCCAACATAATGATATCCCTAATTTTTAGTAAAATGCCTAATGGTTCATGAAATCCCAATGATTGATTGTCGATAATACATTTAGAGAGGATGGATGTTTGATTCATCCATATCATTCGTAAAAATCATTTCAGCTCTCCTTCCTTCTTGTTGCAAGATAAAAATAAAGCTCAATTTACAATCATCCCATCAAAGAAGAGAGAGGATTGAAAAAAAAAAAAAAAAAAAAAAAAAAGAAAGAAAAAAAAAAGAAAAAATTTGGTTAATCTTCTCGAACAAAATACGGCTTCCACTACCTACACACATTTGACCACTTTAACCTCTAAATATTCGAAAAATTCCTCAAGTAGGTGATAAAAATGTGATTTTGAAGCATCGGAAACTCACAAATCAAAAAGATATGAAAAAAAAAAAAAATAAAAAAACAATTTTTTTGTATTTCATTTCTAGTTCCAGAGTACTTGAATTAGAGAGCAACATCTTAACTTATTTACACCATATCTAGAGAATTATCATCAAGAATCAAGAACAACTAATAAATGTTTGATCACAATTACCAATGATTGTCGAATATTAAAACCAATCTATCATATAATTTTACTTTAGCCAAAACAAAGAATAAATCGACCTCTAATTACTACAAATGTAGGGTTTATATATGATTTGATATATTGATAAGTATTTGAAGTAAGGATATCAAAGCTAACTAAGAGCTTTAACTGAAAAAATGTTATGAAAAAAATGATCATTGGATCTAGAATAGAGAAGTAAAAGAAACGAAAATCATGCCACATCCAAGTGTCTGTAAAGTTGAAAAATATTCTTAATAAAACTAAGCAGAAAGAACACTCAAAACAAGCATAAGAAACCCAAAAAAGGAAGAAGAGCCTGTAGTTAATCTATAACCAGCACCTTCGTAAGTAGAAATGGAAGCAGAACTTGGGCTTGATTCAGATGAAGACGAACTGGAGCCATTAGAACCAGAGCTAGATGAAGAACCAGAGCCAGATCCAGAGCTAGATGAAGAACCAGAGCCAGAGCCAGAGCTAGATGAAGAACCAGAGCCAGAGCCAGATCCAGTAGAAGAACCAGAGCCAGAGCTAGAACCAGAAGAGGAGCCAGAAGAGGAGCCAGAACCAGAGGATGAGCCAGAACCAGAGGAGGAACCAGAACCAGAGGATGAGCCAGAACCAGAGGATGAACCAGAACCAGAGGATGAACCAGAGGAACCAGAGGCTGTAGACGAGCCGGAGTTAGAACCAGAGCCAGATCCAGTAGAAGAACCAGAGCCAGAGCTAGAACCAGAAGAGGAGCCAGAAGAGGAGCCAGAACCAGAACCAGAGGAAGAACCAGAACCAGAGGATGAGCCAGAACCAGAGGAGGAACCAGAACCAGTAGATGAACCAGAGGAACCAGAGGCTGTAGACGAGCCGGAGTTAGAACTAGAACCAGAGCCAGAGCTAGAACCAGAAGAGGAGCCAGAAGAGGAGCCAGAACCAGAACCAGAGGAAGAACCAGAACCAGTA
>JASTUB010000459.1:0-13125 GCA_031124825.1 Saccharomycopsis vini
AATAATAATAATAATAATAATAATAATAATAATAATAATAATAATAATAATAATAATAATAATAATAATAATAATTTGCAAACTAATTATGCGTACTCGATTCAATCACAAAATAGTCCAATACATATTCGTCGTGATTCTTTGATTTTTGAAAGAAACGTTCAAGAACAACCTTCATTTTCCCGAAGAGGATCATATTTAGGATTACAAACTCCAGTGCCTCAACTTTCCTCGAAAAAAAGTAGTTCATCATTAAGAAAAATGCAAACCTCTAATGGAAATAGTAATAACAATCCTAGTAATCAGTCGAGCCCTATGGTCACTAATGCTTCAATAAACTTTCCTCTTGGTTTTGAAAAACCTCAAAAATCTGTTGATTCACCAAAAATGTCTAGAAGAAAGTCTTCATCATCAATGGGGTCTCTAAATAGTCCTCTTGGAATAAAAGGAATTCCAAATCATTATTTGCTTGAAGATTATGTTTCCCCTGCATTAGATTCTGCAATCAATTTAGATATTAGTAGTTTAAGTATGAGTGATGGAAAAGGCGAAGAAACTAATAATGGAATTTCAAGAAATTCTTCCGAAGTAAACTTGTTATTACGAAAGCAAACTGCTACCAGAAGGCCATCTATGATTGAAACTTCATTAAACAATTATTTGGATAGAACTTTGAGTTATAACAGTGGAGTGGGAGTTGATAAAAGTCATGCTTCTAGTAATACAAGTTTAATTTTGAAAGGAGGTAACAATAATAATGGAAGTTCTGCAATTAATTTCAGTGGATCGGCTAGTCCAACTGGGGCTTCACCTTCTCGCTCAATGACTAGAAGAGGTAGCAATATTAGTCCATTTGACACAACTGGAGCACCACCTGTGCCAATATTACCAGCTGCTCTTGTAAGTTCCAATCATTCTAGTCCGAGAAGATCACCAATTCATTCTCATAGCATATCTGATCAATTGAAATCAAGTATCAGTTCTTCATCTACAATGAACAAAGGATTTGGAAATTACACCGCAACCAAAAGTTCTACAAATGAGAATTTCCTAAATAATGGATATATTACACATGAAAATTATGGGGCTAAAGGAGGTGATTACTCTATTAATGCTTTTAAAAATGCAGAAAAACAATATGAGGACAATTCCAAGATTGTGAATTTCAATTCATATGCTGATTTATTAGAATTGGAGAGCAGCATGTATGGTGGAATTGATGATGATGAATTAGCAAATTCCAAAGTAGATATTGGTTTGTCGATTCGTATATCATCTCCCAAAAAGGTAAAATTGATAGAAATAAAAAATGGGAATGAAACATTATCACCAAATGAACAAGATGTTTTTTATGATGCATTAAATAGTCCTACGGACAAAATGAGTAATGTTAACAATAACAATAATAATAATAATAATGATAATTTTAATTTCAAACATTTAGATTTCAACAAAATAGACACTTGATTTTTCTTTTCCTCCCTCTTTTTTTTTTTTTTAATTTGTTTATTTCTTTATCAAAGATGATTTAATCTTTGAGTGATTTTTGACAATGATACTTTTTTTTTTCTTTAGTTCCTAATCAGCTTTAATTTTAATTTTCTATGGCTATTGCTAATATCATTTTTTTTTTCTTTATTATTATTATTATTATTATTATCATGTTTATATAGTTTTTTTCCTCTTATCTTTTATTATTATTATTATTATCATTATTCTGTTTTTATTTCTGTTCACACTTGCTTGCTCGCTTTTTAGGTGATTGATGCTGTCTATTATTACTTTTTTCTTGAAAACCCAATTTCTTTTTTTTTGTTAGCTTAGTGTTTATATGTTGAGATATCGCTTTTTATTATAAATAAATATTGAGGTTACTACACAAATTTATTAGCATTGTAACTCATATTTTCTATTTATTTTAAATCACACACACATATATATATATATATATATATACTAAAGCATTATTGGCGCATTAGCCTATCTTGCCTTGTCATTTCAAGTTCTTTGAAATCCTTACAATTATAGGCTTCAATCAGTTAGTTCAATAGAACCTTCCCCCAATTTCTACGCATCTGTTGATGAGAAAAAATTTTTTTTTGATATTCGATTCTCAAAAGTGCAAGATTCAAGTTGATAAAATTTTCCAAAAAATTACTTTTTTTTTTTTTTTTTTTATGTAGTTATTCATCGCGACTTCATCATTTCTACTTTTCGTAATTACTTCTTCAATATGTAGAGTCTTTTTTTTTTTTTTTTTTCCTCCGGGGAGCGATACACCTTTGATGGAGTTTACCAGTATTTGATGTTGATTTCGTTAATGAATTTGAAACTTCAAGCCAAACATTCATCAAGTCATCTAACGATCAGTATTTATGAACGATCAAAATTAAGTATTCTCAACATTAATCAAATGACAAAATTCTTCAAGAAATAAATCACAACTTTGACCAATAATTTTTTTAGGATAATTTAATTTAATTTTTTTTTTTTTTTCAAAAAAATTTTTTTTTTTCAAATTTCTTTTAACTTTTTTTTTTTTTTCTTCTTCTTCTTCTTTTTGACAATCATTATTAATTTTATTCAAATAATCATATAAACATTTCAAGCTTTTCAATTCATTTTCATCAAGATTTGAAATATTTTGAGTTTTTCCGCCCCCATAATTTTTGACATAATAATTAGCTATAAACCACATTGATTGATTGAAATTGGGGAAAGAATATTTTTCCCCAACTTTTGTCATTTTTTCAATATCAATCACTTTTAATTGGGTTTCCATACTAATTAATGATAAAAAATTTCCGCCAATTACTAATGAATCTGAAGGAGTATAAACTGCATGAATCCAACCAGAAGGAATTAACATCAAATCACCTTGATTCAAAGTCAATTTAAACCCTTGATTTTCCTTATTATTTTGGGAAAAATAATTTTTTGGAGATTGATCTTTGATAAAATCTGGATAAAAAATTGTGTTTTGATTAGGCAACATTGACCATTTGACGTAATTTTTCAAATTTTTTTCTGTTGGAGGAAATAACAAAAATTGTTTTTCTCCCTTGATTATATTATAATAAACTTGAGTTCCGGCAAAATCTAAATGAAAATCAGTGTAAGAATCTTTAACACTCATCAAACAATATTTAGCCACCGATTTTCTTTTATCGGCCAAATTTTTTGGCCAAGTTTTATCAATAATGTCCAATTGTTCCACAATTTTTGGACGTTTAATTTGAGGACCCAATGAAGTCTTGGAAACTTCTAAAGAAATCACATTTCGTATTCGATGATCTCGATCATCTTTATTATTATAATATTCATCCCAATCTTCAGCTTTCCAATTTTTTAAACTATCTTGAGTAATAACATCCATGACTTCTATTGGAGTGTCTTTACCAACGGATTCTGTCACTTTTGATACTGTCAAATCTTGAGGCATGATGATTCCCATATCATCTTTTATTTGATCTTTAACAATTCGGATCGGTTTATTGAAATTTGTCCTTTTAATGAATTCAAACGTCACTTCTTTCCCCAGAACTTCATAATAATAATCATGATTATTATTGTTAAGATCAACCCCATTTTCTATATTATAATTTTCAAGTCGAGAAATATGCGGATGTAATCCTTTAGTGATGATAAATCCTCCTCCTGCTACTGCTGAAGCAGTTTCACCACCTTCATTGAGGGCAACATAATCTATCTTGACTCGTTTACGAGATGACACTCTTTTTTTGATCAGAGGTCCTGATAGAGTAACACAATTAGGACAATACCATTTGATAAAGCTTTCAAGGTCTGGTTTTGAAAGATTTACACATGATCCATGGTACCATAATTGACAATGATCACATTGTAACCAATTTGTTTTTTCTTTTTCTTTTTTTTTGGGGGGAAAAGAGTTATTTTTCAAATTACATGATGGACATGATGATGATTCATTATAGTCTGGATTGACAATTGTATTAACTTCGGATTTTTGAATGGGTTCATGTGATTTACGTTTGATTGAAGTCATTTTTTTTTTTTTTTTTTTTTATTATTTTTTGGGGTGGAGAAAGAGATTAATTTCAATTTCAAGGCAAAAACCCTGCCAAAAAAAAAAAGCCCATCGATTTTTTTTTTATTTTTTTTTGTGCTGCAATTTTTGACTTCCTACACGCTCACAACCATGCATTTAAAACATTTGAATATATGGTAAGAAGAATAATAGTTGAGAAGTCTTTATATTTTAAAAGAAATGGTTATTACATGAGATTTCGTCTAAGTTGTATAGGTTTCTTCTCCTTATATATAAATGTATGTAGTTTTACATTCTCCTCATCTTCTAATGTCTGTAATTCTGCAATCTCGCCATGTTCTAATAAAATAGTTGAAGCTCAACTTAGTTTGCGGACTTCAAAATTCAAGTTTTAAGCTAGTGATAGATAGAGAGTGAATAAATGTTGTGGAATTTCGTGTTTCTATTTATTGAAAAACTTTGTGTTTTGAAACAAAATAAATTGAGAGATACTACTTCCAATTGATATTTATTGTCAAACTTTTAGAATCAATGAGGTTTATTATCGTTATAAAATAATTTCCATCCTTAAAATTAATCAAATATATATATATATATATCAGAGAACAAGAAATTATTAATAGTAAAAAGTTTGATAGGTATGAGTAGAGTTTAAATTATTTAGTATGAAAATGGAGAACTCGATTTGAAAAAAAAATACATTTCAAAGTTGACGTAGTGTAGCAATGACAAAACATAAGTTTGAATTAGAAACACACACACACACACAAAAAAAAAAGTAAAATAATTAAAAAATGAAACAAACAAGTTAATTTTAGTGATTAAAGCAGGTTTTTACTATTATGTTACAAAATTAAAGGGTGTTTTATGGCCATATCTACATAATAATTACATTGATTAATTAAACTGTTGTTGATGCTTCTATTTCAATTTTGTTCCAATTGGGTTTCCCAGTTCTTTCAAATATATGCTTCATTTATAGATATCCTTCTATGTGATTAACAGTTTTTCTGTCTCTAATATCTTTTGAAGTCTAGTTTTTCATATAAAACTTTTTTTAATTCGTTATAGTTTTACATTATTTCATTTCCACTTTCCCCCACCTCCGCTATTCACTATTTTCGAAATTTCTCTAAGAGTTTTATTGCATAATTTTTCTTGTGCGTTTTTTAGTTAATTTTTTTTTTTTTTTTTTTTTTTTTTTTGTTGCTGTTTTAAATTTCTGTCTGATATCACTATTTATAACTCAACCCTTGTTGATTATATTTTTTGTTTCTCATACTCTTTCTATTATTGTGTTACCGCATTTAATTTTTTTTTTTTTTTTTAGTTTAATTATATGTGAGAGTTTTGACTTTGAGTTTTCCGTTAATTGATTAATTTTGGTGTAATTCTCAGAGTCAATGGTGATATTTTGAAAAGTTATATAATAACTAGTGTTGACAATAATGATGACTGAGAATTGAATTCAAAATCAGTAGCCATGTAATTTAAACGAACAAAGACAAACAAGGATTCTAATAGATAAAAAATTTAAAAGTAATAGTAACAAAAATGAGTATTATGAAATTGAAAAAAAAAAAAAAAAAACAAGGGAAAAGAAAAAGAGTGGAAATTAAAACAAAGGACAAGAAAAAAGATACATTGGAATGAAGAGGTATAAAATTCATTGATTAGGTTTTAGTAAAAAAAATTGAATCAATATGATCGTTATATGATATTGTCATAAAATGGCTCACTTTGAAAATCTAACAAAAACCAAAAAAAAAAAAAAAAAAAAAAAAAAAAGAGTCAGTGGCATCTTAAACGACATTTATATGTGTGTTTTATATATTTGTGGTTATTTATACAACAAAGATTATTAGATTTTTGTAAGTTATTAGTGCTTTCTGTATTTCAATGAATAGAACATAATTTTCGGTTTCTAAAGATACATTTTCATATAACTTTATTCTTTAATGTGTAGATTAATTATATTTGAGGTTAACTTTGAAAAGTACGGGCGAAATTTGTAAAAAAAAAAAATAAGATTAGCAAGTTACGCATATTTAATGAGCGAATCTTTAAAATCAATATATACATATAACTGGGAATATTTTCTATCTAACTACTACTATAAAGAAGTTTAAGAATTTGAAATGATGAGACAGAGTAATCTAATGCATGAATCATGCTTACGTTGAAACATATAGAGATGGTTATAAAAGAAGATAATTTGTAATTGTGAAATATATGCTTGTCCAGGTTAATATAATTACAAATTTTATAAAATGGAAAAGTAGAAAAATTTTTGGTAAAAAGCAAGAAAAAAAAAAAAAAAAAGTGAAGTCTTGGTAAATTGAAATTATAATGTAAATGAAAGTTTGGTAAATATAGATTCAATTTAATATGAAATTTCGTTAATTTTTAGAATTTTTTTTTTTTTTTTTCCCCCTCTAGAACTGTTTAACAAGAATAAGTAATATTTAGAAATATAATCAGATATACGAGAGAAAGAGAGAGAGAGAGAGAAAAAAAAAAAAAGGAGATGATTTGTAAAAGATAGAAAGAGATAGAAAAAAAAATAGGAGATTATTAGAGTGATTACAATGTGTGTGTGTGTGTGTTTTTTTTTCTAATTTCGTTTATTTATTGAAAGTGGTATTTTTCTAATTTAAGATATTTCAAGAAAAAAAAAATCTAATTTATCATAAAAGTATAAAGGGGATTTTATTTCTATTATTTGAATAAATTTCAATTGTATGATGATGTATATTAAGGGGGCAGAGAAAGAGTAATGGAAAGTATTTAGTAAATTACATTATATATATATCAGGATACTTTAGATTGAATAAGTTTCAATTGTTGATTTAATGTATTGAAATTACTGTTATATATTTATTGAAGCAAAAAAAAAAAAAAAAGGAGTTTAATTTAAAACAAATAATAAATTAAAAGTGAAAAAAACAAAAACAAAAAATAACAACTGGTGTTTCCAGAGAAAATAATCATTTAAAACAAGGATTAATTATTATTATAAACAAATAATAGTACTTCCATTTACCACCGTTTTTTTTTTCCACTTTTGAAACATCAAATTTTGGTTGACATTTTGTAAATTGTTGATGCAGGCAACAACAGTTTGAAATAAATACCAAAATTTGACTGTTAAACATGTGTTAATAACAATAATATATTTCTCTTTCTAGAACTGAAGTTTTATTTTTATATATAGATATGATACATTTGTGTCTTGAATTAACAAATACAAATCAAAGTTTCATCTTTTTTTTTTTTTTTTTTTTCAATTCAAAGTTGGTAGTAAATATTAATAGTATGAATTTCAATATATTCTTATTATTATTATTAATTTAAATAATAATTTTTTATTTGTAATATAACTTGTTATTCAATGAAACCCTGCAGTGGCCGAATACGTTGAATAATAATTAACAGAGACTCCTTCAAGATTTCAATTTTACAAATTTTCAATTGACTGTTCAACTTTTAGATAATATATATTGTATTTTCTTTTATAATTTCTTTTATAATTTCTTTAATATTTTATTTTATATAATATATTTTCTATTTTATATAAAATATAATTTATACAGTTTATATTTTTTGTAGAATGTTATTTGTAGGTATTTGAATGCAATGAGATGTACGTATACAATTTGATAATGTGATATAATGCAACGTAGTGTTACTCAAGTCAGCTCAAGGCAATGCAATGCTATGCTCATAACACTTTTACATTTTTTTCTTTTTTTTTTTATTTTTTCTCCTTTTTTTTTTTTTTTTTTTTGGTTTCAAAAAAAGGAAAAAATAAAATAAAATAAAATAAAATAAAATCAATAAAATAAAAGTTAAATGACTTTTTTTCTTTTTTTTTTAATTTTTTATTTCACTTTTTTGGAAAAATTTTTACATTTATCTACTTTTTATTAAACAATATCCATATTTGATCTCCAATCTTTCACCACCCATAAAAGACAAATAATCCATTCATTATTGACAAATATTATCTTTCGTTTATTAATATTTTGTCTTAAATCATTCGCTCAACTGTAACTTATGTCTTATAATGTTATTCAAGATAATCAAACCTTGGAATACAATAAATAATGGGAATGGTGGAGGATCAAATCAAATCGAAGAGGCTTCTAATATTGTTGCAGATATATCTCAACAACTAGAATTCAAAGACCAAGAAATTAATAAATTGAATCTTCAAATAAAAGATTTGACTGAAAAATTGATTAACCAAGAAGGAAAAAAAGAACAACAACAAGAACAACAAGAAGAAGAAGAAGAAGAAGAAGAAGAAGAAGATGTATCGGATAATATATCTAAATATACCCGATTTTCATTAGATATTTCTTGTATTCCTATAGATCGAAATTCGGTTTATTTTGATAAACTTTCATATGAAGATAATGATGAAAAAAAATTGAATTTGATCAAAATTTATGAAGAAGCTAATTCTCAATTATTGGAAAAATTGAAACTTAAAGAAAAAGAAAATCAAACATTAATAACAAGAATCACCGAATTAAGTCAAAGAATTGGAGAATTAGAAGATGATATATTTGATAACAATAATAGTGGGAAATATTTTGGCAATTCAATGAATTTACTGACAGATGAAACTCTATTGAATAATACTAATCCTAGTTTTTCATCAAAAAAATCAAATAAAAACAACAAGAATGATGATGCTGAAAGTTTCATCAATGGTTTATTTGATGCCATTAGTTTCAATCAAGAAGAAGAAGAAGAAGAAGAAGAAGAAGAAGAAAAAAAACAACAACAACAACTGAATCTTTCCTCAAAAGATTCTTTTTCTTCTTTAACCTCCTCAATAACTAGTTCAGATGATTTTAATAAAGAAATCTTTGTTGATGCCTCAAATCGAAAATCATGCGATAGTTTATTATCTTTGAACAAATCGGCAATGAAAATTCCTGATATGAAAAAACCATCTTTAATTCTCAAACCAAACCTCAAGGTGAAATCCCCATCCTCGATCAAATCTTTTTCTAAAAAAAGAGTCCATCAATTATCTTCCTACCTTAATGCTTCAATGGATAATTTACATTTATCCTCATCAACTCCAACAACAAATGATGTTGACACTATCAGCTCCCCTAGAACCTCGATTTATGATGAGTTGGAAATCCTGTCTCCAATGACCCCACAATCGGACGTGTTTTCTGATATAATGAGCAAATCTTATATTCCAACATATTCTCCAAAACCCCCTTCATCTTGTTGTAATTCAATTTATAGTATTCAAGGGTTTAGTTCGCCTCGTATTTCATATAATAGCAATGCAACCAAAAAGTTGAATTTTGGTAACGAAGATATCAAAAGAATATCATCTATTTGTTCAAATTTGTCTGCAAAAAAATTGAAATGTGACGGTTTATCAACAAGAAATTATCCTTTAGTTTCAATGGATGTTATTGAAGAAAAAAATTAGGATTTCTTGACCAATTTTATCATTGGCGATTTAGTGTTTATTTCATTTGAGATCATCCATTATTTAGTCTCCTTTTTACATTTACCGATTAATCAGTTTTATTTTTCATTTTTCAGTCATTTATATTTTTTATTTGGGTTGGACAATTTGCGTTTGCCAATATTCGATCATCACTTGTTAAAAACTTGACTTATCAAAAGAACAAACAGAAAGAAAGATCACTATCGAGTCAATGGGATCTCTATGGATAATAATACCATTCATTGATCGATCCTTTGATTCTAGTGCCTTTTTTCTTTTTACTTGTTTTCTTATTTCCATTTTCAAAACCTTGCCTGCTATCACTTCATCCCAGCTATTCATCTCAACTACATCAATTGCTATTGTCATTATAACTTTGGTGATCATTTTATTATATCATTTTTTTTTTTTTTTTTTTATACTTATATATATACTATATTTTATACTCTATACCCCCTTATTCATCGATATCATTCAATCTTTTTTAGTGATCTTTTCTTTTTTTTTTTTTTTTTTCTTGGTTATTTTTGCTGGAAGATCTTTGACATCATTTTTATTTCGAATTTTAAACTACAATTTTTTTTTTTTTTTTTCTTTTATTTCTAATATTATAATTGGTATTGAAATAAAAAACCCCCCCCCAGCCTTTTGTAAGTATTCTAAGTGATGGTTTTTTACTTGTTAATTTGATGTTTGGATGTGATGCCCTTTTTTTTTCTTTCCTTTTTTTTTTCTGTTTTTTTTTTAAAAAAAAAGTGGCAGAAGAGGAAAGGTGGTGTGTGGGTTTATCTTTCAATTTATAAAATTAGCAAAAAAGAGAAAAAAAAAAAAAAGGGAAAAGAACGAAGAAGAAGAATTTTTGCTTACATTTTGTTGAATAACAAACACATTGATTATTATTATTATTATTATAAATGAAACTTCAAACAACAAGTTAAATATTGTTCTCCTTTAGAATCCATCATATTATTTATTATTCTTAGTTTTTAAAGTTTTCACATAATGAGTGCACCACTTCTACCAAATGGTCAACCAGTGAATTTTGGTAACACTAATAATAACAACAACAATAATAATAACAATACAAAAAGATCAAATCTGAAAAGAAAACCTTACCAACAAATGTACCATCCTAAATCTAGTACTGCGGTCACCTTGAGAAATGAAAACAATTATTCATCCAACAATCATTGCCGCTCAAGATCCGATGGTAAATCATCAAGAAAACGTAGTGGATCAAGTATAAATAACTATCATCATCATCATAATAGTAACAACAATAATAATGAGACCAACAACAAGAACTCAGATCGTATTAGAAATGGTAATCAACTGGATAGTAGTGATCAAGAAGAAAGTGACTCAACTACAACTAGTAGTAAAACTACCACCACTACCACTTCATATGCTGGCTCATCTTTTAGTCATGGTCAACCAAATATTAAAGATTTACCAAAACCAGATTTCATCAAATCAAAAAAATCTAGTTGTCCTTCTCCAGGCTCTAATGAAAAGAAACTTACCATGGATGCTTTATTTGCAATGAGTAATAATGAAAAAACCCAAAATTTGTCGTCTCCAAATTATCAAAAATCGGCGCCACAGATCCATCATCATCATCATCACCAACAACAACCTCAACAGATTATAATACCGAACAGTCCTTTTACTAATCATATGCAAACTTATCCTGTCAGTCCACTTCCTCAAAGCCCCCATTTCATTCATCCTCAACAATATCCTGCTGCTCCTCCTCCTCCTCTTTTCCATCAACCTTATGTGACTCCATCGTTTGGTTATCCATCACCTACTATGCATCCTGCTTCTCTTTATGGTGGTTATCCAATGCCTCATATGTATCCTACTCAACAAGCACAACCTCACACACAACGTCAAACATAGATATCTTAATGGTTTAATAATGAATAATTATTGAAGTGGTTTGTGGTCATTTGTCTTTTATTTTTTCATTTTATTTTTTTTCTTATTCTTCTATAATTCGTGATTTGTCTGCCTTCATTTTTTTTTATTATTATTATTATTGCTATCTTTGGGTTGACCCTTGGTATTGTTTTATTTTATTTTATTTGATTTGATCATTTTTATTTCTTATTGAGAAGATAGCAATCATGGGTGAATTTTTTTTTTTTTTTTTTTTTTTTTATTCAACTTAGCTTTTGTTTTTGTGTGTGTGTATGTGTTTTCCATAATTCTTGAAAGATTTATTAATGCTTGTTTTGGGGTTTTGATCTTCAGTTTTAATTGTTTTTTATCTTATTTTTTTCTTCACTTTACTTTTATCTTACATTATCAACATATTTGGCAAGTTATTTTCAAGCCTGATTTATTTGTTTATTAGTATTCATTTTTTTTTTTTTTTTTTCCTTTTCAGAATTTTCTTTAGTTGTCTTTTCTTGGGTCTTATAAATTAACTATTAAAAGAAGAAGTCTTCTGCTATCAGGAAAATAGCAAGAATATATTTGCAAATCAAAAACAAACAAAACCAAAAAAAAAAAGAATCAAAAATTAAAAAAAAATCAAAAAAAAAAATCAAAAAATTATCAAAAATATCAAAAAAAAACAAGAAAAGAAAAAAAAAAAGTTTTTATATTCATTTATATAAACGACCAAAAAAAAAATCAAAAAATTAAATAAAATAAAATCAAAAGGTATCACATACCCCATAATTTGGTTTATTCCATTTATGGTGATACCAATTTTAACAAAAAATCATTTAAAAATTTGTAGGAAAAAAAACAAAAATCAGTAGATGACTTCATCTACTGATTTTGCCGGTCCGAGAGCGTATCCGTGATTATTCACGTGACTCTCATCCGATTGCGGAAAAAACTAAAAAATAATAAAAAAAAAAAAAGAATATTTTCATCACCAAAAAAAAGTTTTTTAATGATTGAAATGCCACTTTGGCTAAAACATAATTATAAAAATATATATGATTTTTTATTTTTATTGTTAGTCTTTATTTTTTTTATTTTTTATTTTTCATTTTTTTTCCATTTTATTTTTATTTTTTTGTTTCCACCAAATAAATAAATAATAATGAGTAGAATTAGACTGGAAAATGAAGATAGTCTCTTGGTACGTAATGTTTGATTGTTTTTGAAAATGGCCTAAAATAAACAAACCAAAAATTAATGAATTTTATATTAACTAATACCAATAGACATTTCCTACTCCTCTGGAGGCTTTTGGACGAGCCAAAGAAGCCCAACGTAGACCTCATCGAAAACCACCTCCAAGTTATGTCAATACTTCTCAACAACAACAACAACAACAACAACAACAACTGTATCCAGATCAATTCACACGTCAACAAAGAACTGCTTCAGGATATAATTCCACGCCAGTTCAAGCTCAACTTGTACCACCAATGAATGGTTATCCACGTCAACAACAACCACAACCAACACAACAGCAACTAAACCAACAACAACACCACCATCAACACCAGAAAATGGCTACAACCCCATTATCACTTCCTCAACATCCACAACAGCAAAAAGTACAGAGGTATCCGCAACAACAACAACAACAACAACAACAACAACAACAACAACAACAACAACAACAACAACAACAACAACAACAACA
>JASTUB010000045.1:0-54647 GCA_031124825.1 Saccharomycopsis vini
TTTTTTTTTTTTTTTTTTTTTTTTTTTTTTTTTTTTTTTTTTTTTTTTTTTTTTTTTTTTTTTTTTTTTTTTCTTTTCTCTTTTCTTTTTTATTTTTTTTTGTTTTACTCATTTAATTTTTTTTTGATATTTTTTATTAATTAAGTTTCATTTTGTCATTTTTTAGCTGGTAATATCACAACTGGTTTTATTCTTCTAAGCCTTTCTCTTTTTCTTAGGAATGTATGGTGATACTTTCTTCCATTGACCACCAACATATATTCCATGGTTTGAAGCATTATTGAGTGATTCTCCTGAATTGAATTCCACTAACAAACTATAATTACTAAAGCCACTGCTATAGTCTGATTCATTGTCTTTTCTAGCAATAAGTGCTCTATGAACCTCCTGAAGTTCGATCTTGTTTTCACGGTTAATTTCATTTCCATTGACTTCTTTGATAAATTCAGCTTCTTTAATTGAAGGATAAGTAATATTATAAATGACTCCTTTAGTCCAAGGTCTCACGTCCAAAGGGCATTTCACAAGAAATTGTCTACAAAGAGATACATAATCTTTGACTGATAATTCTTGATCGACGGCCAATTTGCAATTCAAAAATTTTGAACCTTGGGAACTTTTTTTGGTGTTTGTTGGCTGAAGACTGACAATTTCTGAATTTTCAACTGCTTTATTGAGTTCCTTGAGCACTTTTTCAAAGAACTCTTTTGCGGCAGAGATTTCTTTCCACTTGAGCAGTTTGGCAAGGTTAATTGTTAAATAGTAATAATGTGTGGTGATTCCTTTATAGTTTGTTTCCATTACATGTCCAACCATTTCATCATCAAAAGTTCTTTGAGCTCTGGAACTTTTGGTAGAGGCACTATTCAGAAAAGATTCCCCTTTCTCTTTTTTGTATGCTTTGGCTTTAAGATTGGTTAATTCTTCAGTTTTTTCTTCATAAGTTTTTTTAAGTTCGGCTACTTCTTTTTCCAAAACACTTATATCCTGTGTCAAATCACTTGCACCTAAATTTTTAGTTATAATTTCAATAAGGGCATTGACTACATCTGTTGTATCGATATCTTTGATTTTTTCTCCTGATGATGATGATGGACTGCTTGCGCGAGCTTTTGATAGATACTCATTCAATGCCTCAACGGCTGGTAAACTAGTGCTTGATATTGACTGTTGATTTGTGCGGGATGAAACAGGCTTTTGACGTCTTTTTGGGATTGGAACTCCAGCCCTTGAATCTCTAACGATTTCATCAAGTAGTTTGTTTAATGATGGGACATCATCTTCAGCGGCCGATAATGGTCTACCAATTGGTGAGGATTTTCTTCTTGTTGTAGTCAGATAATCCATAATATATATAAAAAAGATAGTTTCTAGTGAAATTGAATTATTCTTGCTGTATTTTTAATCACTGATTTTATTAATTTTTGACATAAATTGTTTAGAACAATAGAGATCATCAACTCAAGTAGATCAGAAACGTGGAAAAACTGAAAAAACTACAGTTTGATTTGAGAGAGACACCCAGAAAAGTGATACCCGGCCACTTCACAATATTTTTTTTTTTTTTTTTTTTTTTTTCCACAAAAAAAAAAAAAATGAAAGGCAGAAATTTTATCAAAAGACAATTAGATAATAACTAACAACTAATTGATAATTGACAAAATAAAATAAAATAAGCAAATAAATACAAATAACAATATCAACATGTCATATACTTCGAGAGCCGGTAGAAGGTTCCTCCAACGTGCAGAACCTGAGTTTTTGAAAAACAAATTTTTAAAAGATATGCAACAGTCAAGTATCCCATTGGCCTCAGTAAACCCAATGGTTAGTAGTAAAGATAGATTTGATGATCTTAAACAATGGAAGTTTTTACCAGGTGACAGAGTTTATATCACTAAAGGTCCAAAAAAGGGAACCATAACAACTGTTGCATCTTTCAACCATAACGGGAATACTTTAGTGTTAGAAGAGGGTCCTACCAAAAAATTTGCAATCCCAAAAGCATTTTGGAATGCTAGTTCAAAAAGTTATGTCAACGAAATTCCTATTGGGGTTAAACCAGAAGATTTGAAACTTGTTGCCAAAATTACTGACGATAAAACCGGCAAAGATAAAGATGTTTTAGTCCATGATTTCCAATTCCAAGGGAGTCACTTCAACAAACAACATAGAACTTACTTGCCTACTAGAGTGGTGAAACATAACGGTGAGATATTATATTTGCCTTGGCCTGCTCCAAACCAACCATTAGACCGTACTGGTGCTGCTAGTGAAGATTCCAATTCCGAAAGAACTTATTTTGTTGATTCTTTGGTCCATAACTCTATTCCAAAAGAAGCCTTAAACGATATCAGAAACCCACATAGTAAATATAGAAGAGGTATTTTCCAGGAGAGACATTTGAAGAAATTTATTGGTCCACAAATGCCATTATCAGAATCTAAGAAGGCTTATTTGGCAGAACTTGAAGAAAAGAGAAAATTAGGTCATGATAAACTTACGGAACACTTGAAGGATATGATTGGTGGTAAAGTGAAAGAATATATCGAATCTCAAAAGAAAACCTTGAATATTCAATGAGTGGATATTTCTTGGACCTTGTATATATATATATAGATAAATTACATTTATATTGTAACTTTGAATGATTGCTTTTTTTTTTTTTTTGTAATAATTCTAATTGTAAACTTTTTACAAGAGGTCTTGTATATATATATACGATAATTAAAGTGAAAAAACCTAATCGAAAGAGTAACATAAAAAAACAACAAAAAGGTCCCAATAAATTTATTAAAGAATAGTAATAATTGTGGAGGTGAAAAGCAGATAACCCACTCTGTCTACTACACAGCTTAGACTAGTAAGAAAAAAAAAAAAAAGAAAACAAGAAATAGAACCAAAACAAAAGCAAAAACAAGTAATCATCAAAAGCGGAGTCAATTTCAATTTTCAGTACAAATTTTAATAAATTCTTCTTCATTAATTTCTCCATCTTCATCTAAATCAAATTCACTAATCATAGCCCTTAATTCTTCATCACTAAGATTTTCCCCCAATTCTTTGCTAATTCTTCTTAAATTTCTCAAACTAATTTTCCCAGTACCATCTTCGTCAAATAATTTAAAAGCTCGTTTAATTTCTTCGATGGGGTCTCTAGCCAAAATTTTCATTCCCATGACATTATAAAAATCGGTATACTTGATCAAATTACTATCATCAGAATCGTATTCTTTAATGATCTGTAAAATTTCACTTTTGGATAATTCAAACCCCAATGCTCGAGTGGCAACTTTACATTCATGATAATCAAGACATCCATCATTATTCATGTCAAATAATGAAAAAGCTTCTCGAATCTCTTGTTTTTGCTCATCTAGTAGATCTTTTTCCACGTTTCGTATTGTTGTTGTTACCGGAAGGTCATGAGATTGTTTATTGGATTTTGTTGTCAAGATATTCGATGATCCCGACCCTCTTAAATGTGATGAGTTCATTTAGCGGCGTTTCTATAATATAAAAGACAAAATTAGTAATCAATATTGATGTCTAAAACTTTGTTCTTTGATTTGTTTCTTTAATATTTATTTATTTATTTATTTATTTATTTATTTATTTATTTATTTATTTATTTATTTATTTATTTATTTATTTATTTATTATTTTTTTTTTTTTTTTTGGCGTTTAATTTTTTTTTTTTTTTTTTGCACGCAACAAATCGGGTAAATAATAATTCAACATGAGCAAAGGGCACATTATCCTTTATTCTCGATAATAACCATCGAGTTAATTAGATATCATTAAATAATATCAATAAGTAGAAGAGTATGATAAAAAGTTTTTAAATACGAATGTTATATATATACATACTAGGTGCGAGATCGACATAATCTTGGTTTTTCACCAGCTTTTTGAGGCCATTTGCGAACCCTATCGACGTTTTTGCGAGGGTACCAAAGTTCTAAAATCCAATAAATGAAAATATCAACCACCACACATAAAACAAATAATTTTCCAGCCCAAGGACCTTTTTCATAATATTTTTTCAAACGTTTAACCAAAGGTTTATTCAATTTATTCAAATCCAACAAATCATAAACTTCTTCTGTTCTTCTGGCCACGTCCATCCAATCGTATAATTTACTAATTTCATCATGAAAGGTTGAAGTATCTATTTTGCCTGTTTCAATCAAATTGATTGCATGTAAAGCATTTTTGGTCAATGATTCAACAGATGGACTAGCAAATACTGTCATATGACTGGGTAAAACTTCTGGAATTCCTCCAACTCTAGTGGTGACAACCAATAATCCACAACTAGCAGCTTCCACCAAAACAGTCCCAAACGCTTCGGTCAACGAAGCATGTAAATAAATATCTCCTTGAACCATAATGTCTCGAACTTCTTCATGTTTGATGCTTCCAATCATTTTCACCCTGTCTTGTAATCGATGGATTTCAATCATTTGATCCAAATCAATAAAACGGGGGCCGTCTCCAGCAATAAGAAACTCCACTTTATCATTTTGAGTACAAATTTTAGGAATAATTGCATGTAACAAATCGGCCCCTTTGTTAGGGAACAATCTTGAAATCACAACAATAGTGATTTTTTTGTTCTTATTTTCATTATTATTGTTATAATTATTACGATTCAATTGTTTTTCACTGGGTTTGAAATCTTCAGAAACAACCGCATTTGGAATAACCGAAACTTTTCTTGGATTCACCGTCGCTCTTAAAACTGTGTTTTCTTTACAAGTATGCGAAACACAAATGACATGGCCTATGTCACTTAAAGTGAATTTCAACACTTTGTTACCCAAAATCGATCCGGCATCAGCAAATCCAAATAAAGAATGATCAGTGAAACATGTTTTCATCCCCATTGTTCTAGCATGGAAAATAGCTTCATGGCATAAAGAGCTCATCGAGCCATGACCATGAACAATCTCGATATTTTCTCGAATAAATATGTTTCTTAAAATAGGGAAAGCGGAAAAAACAGTAGGAAATGTCGATTCTCGATACATAACTAAAAATGGAACATAATAAACTTTCAATCCATTAGTTAATGTTCGAACCCCGCTTCGTGATCCATAATCATGAGTAATAATAATCACTGAATGTCCCAATTGGATCAATTTTTGCGATAAATGATACACATGAAGTTCTACTCCTCCTGGTTGAGGGTAAAAAAAATCGGAAATCATGGCAATATTGTAAGGCATTTTCTTTTTTTTTTTTTTTTTTAATTCACGAGAGCTTCATTTTCCACCTTCTACCTTTAGCTTTTTTTTCTTTATTTTTTTTTTTTTTTTATTTTTGCTAATTCTTTTGTTTTAATCTCATATGTGTGCTTGCGAAAAGTGTCAAATTAATTATGTTTTTTTTTTTTTTTTTTTTTTTTTTGTTTTTCTTACTGTTTCTGCGCTCCAAACCGGTAGAATCACAAAATAGTCTTACTGCAAATGGGTTATTAATTATTAAGAAAGTTCATGTAATTAATTATTGATTGATCCAGATACTTTGAGAAAAAACCCCTATGACATAAAAAAAGAAAGAGCGAATGATGAAAAAGACGAAATAAGTTAATGAATAAATAAATAAAATAGAGATAGAATAACACAGTACAGAAACCAACCAAAATAATTCTTCAAAAAAAGAGAGAGCAAATAGACAATAATTAATAAAATAAGGAGGTGTCTCAAAGCTTTGATATGTATAATAACAATAATTATGATGATGAACATGAAAAAAAAAAAAAAAAAAAAAAAAAAGAAACAGAAGGACATAAATACAAAGATGAAAGTAAATTAATAAAAAAATAAAAATAAAATAAAAATAAAATAAAAAAAATTCAAGCCAATTTTGTAGTTTGTTGAGAAGCGAAAATAGCAAAAAAAAAAAAATAAAATAAAAAATAAATAAAGAAAAACAAAAAGAGAACAAAAACCTTTTAAGTGAAATTGATAAAAAATTGTTGAGAAAAGAATGAGAAATAAAAATCAATAAATTAATAAACTCAAAAACAAAAAACAAAAAAAACAACAAAAAAAACAAACAAGAGCTTGCTTTTTGTTTCTTCTCTATAGTATAATATTCAATAATAAAACAACGGAAAATCTTCTTATATCTCATTCAATTATAAAAACTTTCAAAATCAGGCTTCATATTTTTTTCAATAAAATAAAAACAATAAATCAATAATTCAGGAAACATTCCTCCAAAATAATCCCAAAAGTTTTCTTCACTAATTTGAAACTCTTCTGGAATTTCATTGATATGATGATACTTATTCCTAATAACTCTTAACAAATCCATTAATTTAGTGCTATCATATTTTCTGAAAGAGTTGATATTTTTAAAAAATTTGTCATCAAATTGTGATTTCCATTCATCAGATCCATTGAAAACGCTTTTACTATCCTTTTCAAATAAAAGAATCACTGGTGAATCACGAGCCAAAATATTAAGTTTATCAGAAACTTTCAAAAGAAATTCTATTTTTTTCTCATTGGACCAAAAAAAGGGATGGCGTAAAATTACTTCAGTTTGTAATCTTTTCTTTGGATTGAAATCTAACATTTTGGAAATTAAATCTCTTGACTCAGATATTGAATTCGTGAAATTGAGATCATTTAATTCGAATTTATTCTGTAGAATGTTTGCTTCACGATTAAATTTGTTACCAAATGGATGTTTACCATCACTCAACACATAATAAAAAACTAAACCTAAACTGAAAACATCAATCATTTTTGTGACTCTCGAATTGTTTGATTCGGATCCTAATAATAATTCAGGAGCTCTCCATCCTAATGTTCCTGATGCAGTTGTTCCTCTAAATGATGATTGATCAGGCTCCAATTTTTTACATAAGCCAAAATCAGAAATTAATACCCTCAATTCATGAATCTTTGATGGAGTGACAAGAATATTTTGTGGCTTTATATCTCGATGAACAATATTTAAACTGTGTAAATGACGCAACCCACTAGTGACTTGATATAATATATCTTGACAATTTTTGAATACTATTTTTTTATCAGTATGATTATAATGGCTATCATGCATATTAGAATAGTTTTGGTCCTTTCTCGTTGTGGTAGAAGTACTAATACTTTCAACAGAAATCTTTTTCTCAACTAAATCTTCTAAATTTGCCGAACATAATTCTAAAGCAATGTATAAGAACCTTTCACTTTGCCTGGAACAAAAGTATCTGATAACATTTGGATGATCATCACTTTCTTGCAAAAGTCCAACTTCATGAGATGCAACATCATAGAAGTCAATCAACATTCTTTTGACCGCCACAGGTCTATTTTCAAAAGTACCTTTATAAACTACTGTACCATGTGATCCATAACCTAAGATTTCATCACTAATGTCTAATGTTGATTTACCTAATTCTCCACGATTCGGTTGCTTGACAATAATTTCCACATCATTGTCATTGATAATATTCTCTTGAGAAATGAGCACTTTGTAGGAACCATTAGAATGGTTGCTATTGCTAAAATTAGTAGCATTATTTTCAACATCGTTGTCATTGTTATTGTTTTCAGCAATATTAATAAGAGCAGGACTGCTGTTAGTATTAGAATTCTCAGTGGTAGCGGCATTATTGCTTAGCTTTGAGCCTTTTTTTCTACTTTTACCACCTCGACTTCCCCTCTTACGTTTCTTTTTGATGGGTTCTTCTTTAGGTATCACCAAGTTTTCTTCATCTTCTTGAGCAGTTTTCATTACTTCGTTATCTTTAAAAAAAATATCATCATTTTGATCTTCAGTTAACTGTTGATCATTCATTGTGGAAGATTGGTCTTCTCGAAATTCATCACCATTCTGTTGCTGTGATTTTTTCACCTTATCTTTCGCCGGGTCTGATACTAATTCATAATTAATTTGTTCATTTGGCAGCTCTTCATCATCATCATTATTACTATTTGTAACTGTTTGACTAATGACTTTTCTATAATTACCTTCTTGCTGTTTTTGTTCACTTCTTTTATCCTTGATTTCTTTAATGAGTTTTT
Organism: Saccharomycopsis vini; assembly: GCA_031124825.1. Taxonomy (NCBI): domain Eukaryota; kingdom Fungi; phylum Ascomycota; class Saccharomycetes; order Ascoideales; family Saccharomycopsidaceae; genus Saccharomycopsis; species Saccharomycopsis vini. The sequence continues at coordinate 8,043 of JASTUB010000045.1, forward strand.
CACGGATGCTTTGAATATCAAATTCAATATTTTCCGAAATACCGATTTCACGAAGAGATTGTTCAAGACTCTTTTTATCTTCTTTATTGAACAGTGTCATTTGATCATTATCTTTCAAAGCAAAATCAATAGCCATTTTGGGAGCACTATTTAGTGGTTCTTTTGAATCAATTAAAGTAGATGATTCATCAGACACGACAATTTTTGGTAGTTCATTCTGTGCAGAAGGCAAAGGTAAATCAACAGTGTCATCATGATTTTCAATTAAGAGATTGGTTTTTTGATTAGTTTCTCTGTCTCTCGAAAGGCTAATTTCGGTATCCGCCAAAATTCTTTCAGCGAATTCAACTGCATAATGAGTTCTTTTCATAAAACCTAACTTATACATGATTGTTGTTAAAGGAGGAATTAATCCCGCTCTTGAAGAATAATATAAGATTGCCATGACAATAAAAGTGAAGACAGAATTTTCAACTAATCTCCATATAAGTCTAGGCAACGAATATTTCTTCATATCTTCCATTGGTGGATCTATTAATAGCATTTCCCCATGTCTTCTTCTTATTTCATCATCAGCTTCAGGTAAAGAAATGTAACGTTTATTTTTTTTACTTCCTGTAACTTCTGGAGGACTATTAGCATCTATTAATGTTGGGAATTTATTTTTATTACCGATGGCCTTCTTTTTGTTGGATAAGATAGTGGTTGAAACGGATTTGCTGGTATTTTTGTTCTTCTTATGCACACCAATAACGGAATGAATAAAATCACTAGAAGACATTTCTTTTTCTTGTTCTTTGTTTGATCCAGTATAATAGTCAGCGAGGGATGAAGATTTGACTAAAGATGGATAATTTTCACTTGACATAGCATACCATGAATTGTTGGATGCATAGCCCAAATACGTTCCTTGATCCATATTTTCATCTTCATTATTGTAATGATAATTTTCGAATTCGTCTTGAGAAGCCGGTTTAATTGGATGTGAGACCAAAAGAAATTTATTTTGAAAATTATTATTATTATTATTATTATCATCACCAAATTGTGTGTCCATGATCATATCAGTATACACATCAAAAACATTAATACAGGTTGAGTTCAAGCTAGCAACCCATTTTGGGATATTTGAATTTATATCGATTGATAGCAAAGACTTTTCTTGAAAAGGAAAAACTAAAGAGCCATCAACAGATTTTGAATTCAAGTTTTGTAATGCTAAGTCGCTATAGAGATTGTTTTCTCCAAATTTTGAGTAAGTGATATTCCAAGCGCGATTTCCTGATTTTGTAGTGATAATCAATTCATAGTCAGTTTTCCCAATGGCAATATAATTATCACAATCATCCACGTACAAATAATTGTCCTTCAAATTATTATCTTTTGAGGTGTGACATTGTGGAGAGAGGTTATCCATTAACTTACCGGATTTAACATTTGCATAGATCATGCTACTTCTTCTTGAACCGGTAAAGACTTTATCATCGTTATCGACAGAAAAAGGGGATGCCAAAATTAAATCTCTGACAGAAAAAGGGATTTTATTCAACCCTGTGTCTTTAGTGAAAAAATACAAGGCTCCTTCTCCATATGGTTCAACGGCCCAAAATTCTTGGGAATCAATATCTGAAGTGTTACTTTTATTATTATCACTGTTGTTAATATTGTTGTTGATGATGTTGTTGTTATTAAAGTAGCGCTTATCTATTAGTGTGGATGATGTAGAAGTTATAACTGGCCCCAAATCAAGATTCCAAATTATTTCACCAGTTTGACGATTGATCCCGGTTAACGATCCGTCTACTTGAGAAACGATGATTAAATTGGTTAGTTGTAATTCATCGAGGTCCTTGTTACTAGTCAAAAACACTTGTTTATTTTCTCCAAATCTAAAATTTTTTTCTTGTTGAGGAACTTCATTTTTGTTTTGAGTATCATCAACCATGGGGTATGATGATTCAGGTTGCCGCAAGTAGGATTTTAAATGATCATTATTTAATTGAGCCGCCAAAACTAGAGAAAAAAGGAATACGAAAATAAATGCAAAAGATCTATTTGATTTCATTTTCGTCAACTATTAATTGAATATCAGCGATTGAAGTCAAAGAGAGAAAGAGAGGTTTTTGCTCTTAATTAAAGATACTATTCATTTCCTTTTAAGCAATATAAGAAAGATGGCAAAGAATAGGAGGGAAAAAAAAACAAAACAAATGAAGAGAATAAACTTTCTTTTTCTATTTTCTCTGTCTATTTATCTTGTTGAATATCTTTTATCGCGATATATTTTTATTTGTATTTTTTATTTATTTTTTTTTTTTTTTTTTTTTTTTTTAGTCATATGACTTCAAGTTGAATATAAAATGAAAAAAAGATACAGGAGATGGATCTTTTTTATTTTTTTTTTTTTTTTTTTTTTGGCTTAGCGCTGCAGAATAATAAGAAAAAAAAAAAAAAAAAAAGAAAAATTCTCTTTTGATTTTTTGCTGCAAAAAAATAAAAAAAAAATAAAAAAGATTTTACGAGGATGGGATGGCGTTTAGTATTGAAGGCTTTATTAGATGTCAAAGACCACCATATTTAGCTTATGCATGCTTAAATCAAATAGCTAATGATAATTTGCTTAACTCACAAAAGCATTTTTTTTTTTTTTTTTTTTCAATAAATGGAAATCAGGTGAACCAACAAATTTTAGGGTTAAAAGATAGAGTGTTAGATACTAATAATGAAGCTTATGTAAATTATTTGAAGCTTTTGCTAATCAATTACTTTGATAGTGATGAATGAATAGTTGTAATTAAATAAGGTGTTAATAGTGATAATTAAACAAGGTTTTAATAGTGATGTTAATAGATAATACCAATATATAATAGTAATAACTAACTAATAATCGTTAAATATTACTATTATCATCTGTCCTTCTTCCCATGAATTCTACGCCGCCCAAAGTTTCATTTTGCTATACGGACCACATATTATAGATAATAGATAGCCCATCTGGGATTGCAAGAAGTCAAATATACTTTTTTTGTCTTAGCAAGTTTATAGATATATTGATTTTCAGAAATAGTCTAATATTATAATTTTTATGCTGCTATTAGTTTTTAAAGTTCGAAGCTACTAATAAATAAATCTATATTCATTACTATACCTATAGATATAATCCCTGATTAAATTTTTGACGCTTTTCTCGTCTCTTGTTTTGGCTGTAAAAAATAAAAATAAAAATTAAATCTATGATGAAATTAAAGTAAATTATGTAATTAAAAAAAAAAAAAAATAGGAAAAAAAAAAAAAAAAATTAGAAAAAAAAAGGTGAAAACAAAAATCTACATGAAAATAAAAAAGTACAAAATAAGGAAAAAAAAAAATCATAGTAAATTTATATACGGCTGATAAAATATTTGAATATATTTCTTACATCAAATAACATATTTTTTTTTTCCCCTTTTTTTGCTTTATTATTATTTCTTTTATAGCTATTGTTTTATTAGAATAGGTTTTGCCAATCTTGTTCTTTATTCTCTAGTTACTATTACTTTCTTTGTCTTTACCCTAATTGCGTCGCTTTCCGAACCATTTGAAACATCATCAATAAAATGGAAGCCATACCTAATGACACCGACTTCGTCAGGTTTCAAATCTTTGGGACTGTTTTTGAAGTTACAAACAGATATAGAAACTTGAACCCTGTTGGAATGGGTGCTTTTGGTCTTGTTTGTGCCGCCGATGATCTATACACCGCAAACAAAGTCGCCATTAAAAAAGTAATGAAACCTTTTACCACTGATGTCTTGGCCAAAAGAACTTATAGAGAATTGAAGCTTTTGAAACATATGAAACATGAAAACTTGATTTCGTTGGATGATATTTTTATTTCTCAAAGTGAAGATATTTATTTTGTTACTGAATTACAAGGTACCGATTTACATCGTTTAATTAGATCCCGCCCCTTGGAACCGCAATTCATCAAATATTTTTTGTATCAAATCTTGAGAGGATTAAAATATGTTCATTCTGCAGGAGTTATTCATAGAGATTTGAAACCGTCAAACATTTTAATCAATGAAAAATGTGATTTGAAAATTTGTGATTTTGGATTGGCAAGAATTCAAGATCCTCAAATGACCGGTTATGTTTCAACTAGATTTTACAGAGCTCCAGAAATCATGTTAACTTGGCAAAAATATGATACTAAAGTTGATATTTGGTCTGCTGCTTGTATTTTTGCAGAAATGATCGAATCAAAACCTTTATTTCCTGGTAATGACCATGTTCATCAATTTTCAATAATTACAGAATTATTGGGAACTCCTCCAAAAGATGTCATTGAAACTATTGGGTCAGAAAATACTTTGAAATTTGTTTTATCTTTACCTCAAAGAGAACCAATACCTTTAAATGAACGCTTCAAAGGTGTTGATCCTGAAGCTGTCGATTTGTTAAGTAAAATGTTGGTATTTGATCCTAAAAAAAGAATTTCTGCCGAAGAAGGCCTTGCTGAAGCATATTTGGAATATTTCCACGACCCAGAAGATGAACCGGTTGCTGAGCTGCAATTCGATTGGAGTTTTAATGATGCAGACTTACCAGTGGATACTTGGAGAGCAATGATGTATTCAGAAGTTGTCAATTATCATAGAACAGACGCATATTTTGATGAAATTAGATTTAATTATTCTAAGGGTATTTCTGAAGGTATTGTTAGAGAACAAGAAGAATTGCAAAAACAAGAACGTATTCAACACCAACAGCAACTTAATCCTCAAATGGCTCAAACCATTTCACCTCAACAACAATTTTTGATAAGTGATCCAACTCAGTTGTTTGATTCAACTGTCTTGAATGATCCTCAACAATTGGCTCAAATAGTACAACCTCACGCTCAATTGGGTCAGGTAGTACAACCTCAATCCCAAATGGCTCAAGTGCCAGTAAATCAAGCATTAGATTATAATAGTCAGCTACCACCTACAGGTCAGATTTGATTTTTTCTTTGTGTTGTGTTATGTGTGTCTTTTTCCTTTTCTCAATTTTTTTTTTTTTTTTTTTTTTTTCTCTTTGAGTCCTTCAGGTTTTCTTTTTGTGTTGATTCTCCTTTTCTTTTTGTATTTGCAATTTTTTATTAATTAATTAAATAAATAAATCCTTCTAATATAATTTTTTTTTTTTCTTTTGTGTTTCCCCTTTCTTTTTGTTTTCTGTTTTCTGTTTTCCCTTTTCTTTTCTTTCTTGTTCTACATTGTATATGCATTTAATATAATCTTACACAAATCAGATTTGAATTGAATAATAATTATTAGCGTGAATCGTATGAATAAATATAATAAAATTAACTATAGTACAATTTTTTTTTTTTTTTTTGCTGTATACAAAATTAAAGCTTCACAATTTCATCACTACTACTAATTCACATTCTTAGATTTTTTCTTTCTCTTTTCAGGTTTTGTTACTTTTCCCTCATTATTATTTTTGGAAGCTTTTATTTTTTTAGTTGCCGGTACTTTTTCTTTTGATTTGGTAGAACTAGAATTTATTACCGGAGTACTAGTTGAAAGACTACTTCCAAGACTAGCTTGAATGAATCTTTTAGCAGCATCTGAATTGACTTGAACTTGCTTTTGATTTTTCTTTACAACTTTTTGATATTTTTCGGTATAACTAACCACTCTTTTGATTTCCTGATTGATCAAATGTTTCTCAGGATCATCTCCTAATAAACTGATATAATTTGCCATTAATTTAGTAAATATATTGCTATAATCATTGATCAATTTGACGCTGTCTTCTCGACTTTGATTGGCATTTACATTGATGATTCGTTCATTTAAAGGTTTGGCAATGAGTTTTTTAATTTGTGGTTCAAGTTGATCGATTGTTGAATCTAGTTTATCCAATAACGTCACTAATTCCTTATTGTCCATTTTGCCAAGTTTTTTTATCCTTTTGTCTAAGTTTGGTATTTATATTCCTGTGACAAATAATAGATGATAAATGTCTTGCAAAAAAAAAAAAAAAAAAAAAAAAAAAATTTTAACCTTTTTTTTCCTAAGCGTTGCTGAGTGTAAAGCGCAGACTTTGACGCACTTTTGTTTTTCCCGCGCGGGTCCTTCATGCGCGCCGCGTAACGTTCTTTTTTTTTTTTTTTATTTTTTTTTCTGCCTTTTTTTTTTTTTTTCTTTCCTTTAATTTTCGAATAAAAGCTCCCTGTGTATTTTCCAAGTATAATCAATATTATGGTTAAATATATATAAAAGAAATCTGAAATAATAATAAAAACAATAGATACTATCATCATTCCATTTAAAGTTAATATTGCATATCTAGTTTTATTTTTGTTTTTTTGTTTTTTAAAAAAAACTTCCCCGTCATCTCTCACCATCAATTTGATTCACCGCAAGAGTATTATTGTATCATACAATATAGAATCTACAACATACATATTTCCTCGGCGCTATGGATAATTCAAACCCACATTCCAATTATATTGAATTCAATGGCCAAAATAGCCCATTATCTAGTCCTTTAAACCGATCTCCACAAAGCTCAATAGAAAATGAGGAAGAATTCATTTCAGAATATGCGAATAATAATAACAATTTGCATGCGCAGCATCTCGTTGAATTGAAAGAGCCGTCATCAAATATTAATGATTCCGAGAACAATAATGATATTAATTATACTGATAACAATAATAATAACAATAATGTTGACCTTGATTTACCATTGACATCCAATATAGGCGACTCTGTGATTGAAAACTTGGATAATTATAGCGCTGTAAATTTACAATCGATGCAAGACAAATTAAAACGTGATTTCAAATTATTATCACAAGAATTCAGCCAATCACGAATCAAAAGAGCTCAAGAATATATTTCCTTGATCGGTCAAATTAGAACTAGCCTTTTGGAAAACCATCAAAATTTCAATAATAACATCCATAATATATCACCCACAAGAGACATTTTGTATTCAACAGAAATTGCTAATGACAATAGCAAATCATCAATATTAAATTTAGAATTGGATTTGGGGTTGAATTTCTTAGATACTAAGATTTCAAATCCTGAAAAAACTTATTCAGCTTTTTCTATTTCTAAAACAACAGATAATGATATTTCTAAAACACCTGCTGCTACTACTGCCGCCACCAGTAAATTTCCAACAACAGAAACAATAACTGCAAGTAATTTTCCAATTTTTCAAAATGGGTTTAAACAAACCCTCGAACCTTATATGAGGAAATTGGACGTTATAAGGAAACAATATCTATATGATTATCAAAACACAGAATTACAAAAACACAACGATACAAAAGTAATATGGCAACAATATTTGAAAAACACAATCGATGCTAAAAGCAAATATCGTCGCAATGTTGAAATTCAAATAGATAATCTTGAAAAAGATTTTTATAATGTTTCTCCCATTGAATCATCGATCAAAATGAAAAAAATAATTTATAACCAAACAAGGAATAAAAAAAATTATGCGGTCCTGAAAAATAGCTGTCCATCATTTAATTCAAAAATTCCTCCCAAAAAACTTGTTTGCTTGTTGAATAATAATAGAAACGCTGATATGGTCAAACCTGCTACAAAAGATGAGTCATACCAAGACTTGTATAAAATCAATTTGTTGACAGAAACAAAAGCAAAAAGTGCTTCAAATCATCAAAAGTTTCTTGATAAAATCATGGGAATTATTGATAATAGTGACAAGGACATTGATTTTACTGAAAACGCCAACTCAAGGGACTCAGTTCTAAATATCACAGGCTCCAATTCTAAAGTTGGAACTGAGATCTTTGATGACGATGACAAAAATAGTTTCACGGCAACAACTACCAGCACTCATTTGCAAAACTAAGCTGAATGAATGTACTGGTACATTTAATTGACAAATATATTATTCAATATATTGATACGAAAATGTAAAATCCAAAGGATACCTCATTTCTAATAAACTATATTGCTTGATGAATAGAGATAAATTAAAAAACTTCTCCGTAATAATAATAATAATAATAATAGTAATAATAGCAATTGTACAAAGTGCCACAGAATAGATACTTAAGCCTAATATTTATTTCAAAAAATGACAAATGTGTCCCTAACGAATTAATTTGCTACATAAAACAAAGGCAAAACCTCAACTAAAACTGAGGATTAATTAACCCAATCTAACGGACGTACTTGTATGAATTTTCTCAATTAACTCATCATTTTATCTGGGCTGGCGTTTTGGCGATGCTCAATCTTATAGAATTGATTTGTACTAAATTATGATGGGTAAGTTGCTGGATTGTATTGTTCAATGGAAAATATTAAATACTAAACCCTGTCTGTTTTTTTTTTTTTGTATATTTTTCAAGGTTTCATTGCTATTCAATAAAAGATTGGCTAATCTTGCATGATTATTGAATGTCTGTATAAAGTATACTTCAGTTAAATCAAGTCGGCGCTCAATCAAATCGACTCGCCTCTCCTTTCAATGTTGAATCTTCGTTCCGTTCTTTTTAGCTTTTCATTAATTTGCTGTATTGGTTTATCCCTTCCTCTTAAATTTGGTACACCAAATTCTTTAAGAATTAGTGTAATTACATCTTTACCCTCAACTTCTGTTATATGGAAGAAGGTACATAATTGATTTTTTAAAACTATGCTTTCTTCTATACGCTGTAGCGTTATTCCTTGACCCCAAACTTACTTTGGGGGTCTCCTCACCATACTCACTTGGAACCCGGTAAAAAGTTGTGTTAGTATCTTGAATAAGATAGTTGGGCCTTCTCCTGCGATATTGACGTATTAAAAATTAAAGAAATTATAAAATAATATCTTAAATTAAATACATATTATTCGATTTCTTCATTGATTGAATGTGTCCGGATGCTGGCCTATTTTCAATAACAATTATTATATCGCTTCTTACTTGTGCTTTATTGAGATAGTGTTCGGCTGTTTGTAGGTTAGCAAAAATTTGTTCTGCTATTATAACTTCGCTAGCGCCGTTTTTTTTTTATTTGAACCAAATGTTTCAGAGAGTGCAAAAAGAAGACATTTTACATAGAAATTAGTGAAGAAAATTGCTATCTTTACTTATTATGTATTATTATTTTTCCTAAATGTAGAAGTAATCTCGCCTGGCTCTTTTTTTTTTTTTTTTTTTTTTTTTTTTGCAAGATGTTTCAATTCTCACAATTTTGAAATATTAAATATTAGCGACGATGCTACCATATCAAACAAGGGAACAAAAACCGACTAACAAGCTATATCACAGTCTGTTTCGAAATTATCTTCTCTATTAAACATCATGCGGTGGAATCTGTCAATCCAAAATTTGATTCTATATTATCAAATTGCTTTTCAATATCTAACCGATATTAAGTTTTTTTGCAACTTCAGTTTTCACGCTAAAGGGAAGGAATAAGTTCAAAACAAATATCAATATTAACATGTCATTTACAGAAATTTATATTTTCTGCATCTTGAATAAAACCATTTATTCTATAACCAAAAAGAGGGGAGTGCGGAGTGCGGAGTGTGTTTAGTAAAACAAATAAAATTTATTATCAAAACACACAAAAAAAAAAAAACGCAAAATCTATTAAGATTAATCTCCTTTTTAAAATATTATGACGTGGAGTGGCGTTGGTATTATTGTTAATTTGTTAATAAATAATAATAAGAAAAATAAGAAGAACTCATAACTTAATATTACTACAGATTAAGAAAATTACCATTAATTGATGAAACATTAATAGAATCTGCTCATTGGATCTATCAAGCAAAATAGCAGAGAATAGGCAGACAAAAGAAACAATTAGGATCAACCATGTCGCAAGAAGAAAACATTGCTAATTTCATCGCTATAACAAACACAGATGATGAAACAGCTGCAAAATTTATTGAATTTTCAGGCAATGATCTAAATCAAGCAGTACAATTGTACTTTGAACATGGTGCATCTTTTGGTAGTGGCGTAATTAACAATAGCAGCAACAATAATATGGATCAAGACAGCAATAATAATAATAATGAGGATGAAGAGCTAGCAAAAAGATTGCAAGAGGAAGCGTATGCAGAAAACGTTAGACCGCCAGATGAAGCTGTTCGTGAAAGATTGATTGATGATGATTTTGATGATTATAATTCGTACCCATCAATGAATCAGCCCAACCCAGAACCTTTTTCACGTAGAGGGATTTTTAATCAATATGAGACAGATCATTTCAATAACGATGATGGTGATGACGACTATAATGAAGACGATGAAGATGAAGCTAGAATATATGATGATAGCTCGAGAAATTTATCTGATCATCAAAAAAGATTGGCTCTTTTATTCCGTCCTCCATTTGAACTTAGAGAAAAACTTAATTTAGATCAAGCAAAATTAAAAGCTAGAAAAGAAAAAAAGCTCATTTTAATCAATCTTCAAGATCATAAAGATTTTCAATGTCAAATGTTAAATAGAGATTTATGGAAGCGAGATGATGTCAGCAAGTTGATTAAACAGAGTTTTGTTTTTTTACAGTATGATAAAGAGCATCCTTTCGGAAGAGATATGTCCACTAGATATAATATTAGAAGATATCCTTATGTTGCAATACTTGATAGATTCACCGGTGAGGTTCAGAAAAAATGGGAACAGATCATTCCAACAAACCCTACAAATGATAAACAACTTACGTGGGATAATCAATGGGTTCAAGAAGTAATGGAATTTGTCAAAATTGAAAAATTGAAAAATCGAAACTCTAAAGATGAAGATGAACCTGGTGACGATTATGATAACCCAGTTGACATTGAAGACTCAATTTACGATTCTGAAGATGGAAGTGACCACCAATTCGAAGAAGATGACGATGAAGATGAAGATGAGAACTATTTTAGTGATGTGATAGAAATTGATGATTCGGACGATCGCAAAACGCTTTCAGAGAATAAAGCCGAAACAGAACCAATAAGCGGAACAGATGACGCACATGAACAAGAATTTATTGAAGATGCAAATGATGATCTTTCACCTTTTGATAAGATTAAAGCAAAGCAACACCCTTCTGTACCACTGAGCGATCCAAAATATACTCGCCTTAGGATCACAAATGTTTCACAAGATGCAAATCTTAAAAGTATTAAGTTGGATCATGGTTTCAGAAAAGATGACAAAGTGCTAGGAATTTATGAACATTTTAAAACTGTAATTGGTACTCAATATTATTTCGAAATAAAGTACCGAGCTAGAGGCATCAAATTGGAAGATCTATTTGATCATTTGGATGAAACTATTGAAGAATCCGGAATAAATAAATATCGTTTGATAATTGATATTCATTGAAACAACATTATATAGACAATTTCCATTCAACATTTTCTTGTTTATTATAATGTGTAGAATCTTTGTATAGAAAAAATCTGTAGACATGCCAAAAATTACATAAGATATAAGTAAGCACAATCCAGCTCATGCAGAAGCACGTGACTATCGAATGACTAGGGAGTCAGATCTCTGATTGTTTTCTCAGCTTTTTTTTATTGATTTAATTTTGTCCGGCTTTTCTTCGTAGGAAAGGCCAGGGATGTATATATTAGAAATATCTCTTCATTATCAATAACTCTCTGCCCCTTTCCCTACTCATCAACAAGATAACGGCAAAACCACTTTAGTTGGCTGGTCCTTTTAGTGCTTTTTGTCTCGACAATCAGACTTACTCAAGCCCAGAACTTCTTAGTTGAATTATATCGCCACTTTCATTAACAAGGAACAACCCCATCTTTGAGAAAAACAAACAAACAATCAGCAAAAATAAAACCCTCGAAAATTTAATCAAAATCAAAACAAAAATAATTAGAGGAAAGCCATAAAGTCATAAATAGAAAGAATATCTAACACGTTGATTCAGGTTATCAAAAGTGAAATCAGTGGTTTCAGTTGTCGTTTCGCAGATCTCGATTTCGTCTTACACCTCCAGCAAACGTTTTCTCCCAACTTTGTGATTATATATTGGCGGGAAAACATATTTCTGTTAGCTAAAAACAAAAAGAAATTTAATATTGGATCCGTTGTGTTTTGAACTGAAAGTCGACGTAATTTAAGCTGTTATATCTTGAGAGAAGAACTAACAACAACAAGTTGTTGAAGATAGACGTAAAAGGAGTGGTTCTCTGACTCTTCCTTTTTTTCTTTTTCTTTTTTTTTTCATTTTTTTTTATTTTGCTTTTGTCGTTTGTTTTGTTCCCGAAATAGTCATCACAAAAGGTGATTCATATTGGTTTTCCAGCTAGTCGAACTCCCTTCCCACAGTTGGCGTTTCTCTACAATTTTCTTTTTCTTTTTCTTTTTTTATTAGCTTTTGCTTTCTTTTTCTTTTTGAGAACTTGAATCCCATAAAAAAAGCTTCTCGACTCAGATATACAAATCTTAGTTAAGTAGCTTTTGAATAAAAAAATCAAGCGTCTTGGTTTCAGGCTTAGCACCAATTTCAAATTAATAAAAGCTTTGGGGGTAATATTCTTGTTTTATCTGGTTCTTTATTTTGTTTATTTGTCTTTTTTTGTCACTTGGCTTTCTTTTTGTCTTAACTTGCTTTTTTATTTTTTTTATTGAATTGTTTTTGTTGTTCTATTCGTTTCAATTGCTTCTGCTCTTTCACCAGCTTTCTTGACAAACTAACTACAGACTTTGCATAGCTAACGATCACGCAGATTTTTGACTGTTTATTGGGTTACTTGAATTTTTCAAGTTAAGTTTATTGATTTTTTTTTATGGGTATATTATCATTATTCTGCATTTTTTGGTTACTGCATTAGATATCTTTTTAGGTTTCACCACATTTCATTCAAACAAATTTTTAACAACTATTTTCTCAATCGAAAAGGATCAAAAAAAAACAAAAAAAACAAAAAAAAAACAATCATATAGCAAAGAAGCCTGCTTGGTGATTTCACGATATATATATATCATAAAGAAAAACAAGCAAAAAAACTCAAACAACCACCAAATCGAAAAATCAAAAAAAATAATAAAATATAAAAAACGAAAAACGAAAAAAAAGTTGATAAAAGAAAACAAGCCTAGTCAATTCAAAAACACGCCTTTCATTTTGATAAATCGGCTATTTCTTTTTTGTCCCTTTTTGCATTTATTCCATTGCCAATCCGCATTACAATTTTGATAAAGTGAACATTTTTTTTTTAGATATATTTGAGGATTCAGCATTTTCTTATTGAAAACAATCCACTCAAACGTTTTAACCACTAAATCCGAACATTGATATATTTGCATTTTAACAAAAGAAAAAAAGATTTTACGGGTATTTCAAGATGAGTTACATTAAACTGGACTTTGTAACTTTAGCATCAGACTTTGAAAATGGGAAGCTACTAAAAAGTCGTTATAGATCCTTGGGAAAAATTAATGAAGGATCTTACGGAATTGTTTATTTGGCTGAAGACGTATATACTAAGGAAAAGTATGCTGTTAAATATATATTCCCACTATCAGATGGAGAAAATCAAATAAGTATATCAGATCCTAATGAAGAAGCTCAAAAAGAAATTGATATTTACTTGAAATTAGGCCGTCATCCAAATGTTGCATCGTTGGTCGATTATATTGATTCGTTCTTGATTTTAGAATATTGTGAAAAAGGTGACTTATATGACTTGATTAAGGCCAATGAGGGACCAAAAACTAAAAAGGAAATTGTTGATGTTATGCTTCAATTGATAGATTTGATTGAGTATTGTCATAAAAGAGGTATCTATCATCGCGATATTAAACCTGAAAATATTTTTGTGACCAATGATTGTCAAATCAAATTGGGTGATTGGGGTCTTGCTACCACTGAACGTTATTGTTATGACTTTGATGTTGGTAGTGATCGTTATATGGCTCCAGAATTATTCGATCAATTTTCTACTGATGAATATGATTTGGAAGAAAATAATGATGGCTCTTATGATGCGGCTAAGGTGGATATTTGGTCATTAGGAATCTGTTTTTTGAACATAATTTTTCACAAGAATCCGTTTTCAATCGCAAATTCTACGGATAAAATGTATTTGAATTTTTGTTCAAATAGGGAGGTGTTGTTTGACATTTTTCCTGATATGAGTCCTGATTTGTTTAACGTATTAAGACACTGCTTAACAATCAATCCTGACAATCGTAATTTACATGCAATGAGACAAGAATTAAGTAATTTGGAGAGACTCACCTTTGATGATGATTATGATTATGATAACAACCAATTTAATGGTAATACTTCTGAAAATGAACAAGAGAGCTTTGAAGAAGATCTTGAAGAACAAGAAGATATTGATAGATCTCTCATTGAAAAACAAGTTCCAGTGGCAATTTTTAGTGAAAGTTCACTATTGCCTGAAAAGAGCGTTTACCAAGACGCATCAAGTTTTACTACCAAAAATGCTAAACCTATCAATATTCACAAACATTACGAAGTTCATCAAGATAGAAAACCATTGTCAATCCAAACGACTAATCACTTTTTGTTGAATAGTATGAGTAGCTTGGGAAGACAATATAATAGAACTGATTTATATACACCACCATCAAAGAGACTTTTGGACTCGAATGATTTTGATAAGAATTTTCCAAGAAAATATAACAGAAGAAAGGATGAAAAAATCAATAAATCATTCCATAAACCCAATGATAATGAATTTGATAACAATAAAAGAAAAGGAAATAGTTTTGACAAATTTAAAAATTATGACAGTGGAAATCATAAGTCAAGTAAAAAGAGTAATCTTTCCAGTATTCATAGTCAAGGTAATAATAAAACTCCAAAAGTTGTGAAATTTGAAAACTCCAAAACCAATTCCTCCAAAAGTAATATTTATATTCCACCAAATTTGAGAAACGAGTTGAAATCAGCTGCACATCAACCAAAAGCATTTACTGCTTCGGTTTACCAAACTGGTTTGGGTCCCTCAACGTTTGCAAAACCTTCAATCAGTGTAGTTGATGTTTCTACAATTACTGAAGCATCATGTGAAACCCAATCGACTAATGATAAAATTGCTAATGATAAAATCCTTGATGGATTGGATGATTTATATTTGTCATCTAGTTTCAAAAATTTAGACATTGGAAGCACCAATAATTATCTGTCACTGAATCTATCAACAAAGATTTCAAGTTCCTCCCTTGCAAAAGAAGTTTACCCATTAGGTAATGATAATTCTCCGGACGAAAGTGATGATGCTGCATCGGAAGGATCATTGAGTCCCGTTCAAAGCTCGGAAAGTAGTTCATCAGTCAATTCAACAACCTTTGAAAGTGGCAAAACAACATCAAATTCATTCACAGTTTCTGCTACTGGTAGTGCTAATCGTATAATTACTACTAATGGCAAAAATTTGTCGAGTACAGAATATAAACCTTACATTCCTCCACATCATCGCCCAGACTACGATGCATCTAAATATAGAAGAAGAAAGAGTTTCAATGACCGAAAGATTCCAAAACAACATAACATCCATTCCCAGAGCAATAGTAACTATAACGAATCCGATATTTTTTCCACTTCTTCATCTTCAGTGCCTCGTAATCATTATTTTGATTTCAATTCTCGCAATGGTCGTGGACTTTCTGAAGATTTTGAAGGAAAGAAACATCAAAAACCGGCTCGTTCTACTATTAATAGACATACTCATCAAAACAGTGATGGCAGTAATTACTCATATCTGAAAAGCCGTCGTGGCAGCGACGGAAAAAGAAAATATGACTTTTGGGCTAGAAATAGTCATGATAAAAAAACTTTTTCTGCTATCGAAGTTAAAAATTGATTAAATAATACGTATTGATATTTTTATTTTTTCTTTTTTCTTCAACTTGATTAATGAACTTTGTTTTTAATTTTTTTTTTGTTATATCATGTGTTTTTCTTCGTTACAATTTTTTCTTTTCTTTTCTTTTCTTTTTTTTTTTTTTTTCCCTTTTTTTTTGAATTGTTATCTACGATTCTGATCTTATCAATATATTGTCATTTTCTTGGTTTTTCGCCGACATTAGAACAAGTAGAATTTCTAGAACCTCTTTATTCCTTTTCTATTTCAGAGTTTAATTCTTTATAGAATTTTTGAAAGTTCATAATTTTATTATTTTTTTTAATTAGATTTATATATTTTATAGAGGTAATTACTGTAAATAACAATTATTGAGTATATATCATTGTGGGCAGGCTTGAAAGCTGGGGTTCTGCCTCATTTTCCGTTTTTTTTTTTTTTTTTTTTCTCATCAGTCTAATTTTTTCTATTTTTTTTTTTTTTTTATTTTTATTTTTTTTTTTTTCTGAAAGCACCGCGATGATCATCGAAACTATAGAGCACATATTGGTTCTTTTATAACGTCAATCTTTAAAATGGCAATCCAAGATAATAATAACAAGAATAAAAATGATAGTGTGGATATTGAAGGGTTGAGAAAAATAGCTAGACAACAGTACTTGTCCAATAGAGAGGAAAGAAAGTTATTACTATTAAAACAAGAGATCATTGAATATAATTATGATATCAAAACATATGGCTGGACGAACTTATCCAGAAGAGAACAAGACGATTACAATTATAAAAAAGAGATCCTTGATATTGTATTAAAAAGACGTGATCTCAGTCATGCAATCTATGAACAGCTTAATTCAAGTTATGAGCTTCCGAAGGATTATTTTGCCGGGGATAATGGCAGAGTAGATAAAAAACGCAAGAAAGAATTGTTATCATTAAATAGAACTGGAAGTGAGCAGTCACAAGTGGTGGCGCAAACTGAAGCTCAAAAAATGGCGACCAATAATTTAGTTGCGAATTATGAAGATCCCACATCGTTGAATTTGCCTGGTAGTGAGAAATATGAGTTTGTGTTTGATGATTCCCAGAATATCAATTTCGTGAACGACGATGACGATAATAATGATAATGATGATGTTGAAGCTGAAGCTGAAAAAGAAAATATTGTTGATAGAGAACAAATAGAATTAGAAAAAGAAATTAAAAAGAAAAAAAAGACTATTGAAGAAACTAGAAAATCGTTACCTGTTTATAAATACAAAAAAGATTTTATAGATGCCATGAAGAAATATCAAGCGTTGATTTTTGTGGGTGAAACAGGTTCAGGTAAGACCACTCAATTACCTCAATACCTATATGAAGCTGGACTCTGCAACAATGATGATGATAATAAAGATGAATCTACTTATAAAAAGATTGCCATTACTCAGCCTAGAAGGGTTGCAGCCACATCTGTGGCTACTAGAGTTGCTGAAGAAATGGGGGTTCGATTGGGTGATAAAGTCGGTTACACTATTAGATTTGATGACAAGTCTAGTGACAAAACTTTGATAAAATATGTGACTGATGGTATGTTACTTAGAGAATTTTTAATCGATCCGGAACTTAAATCTTATTCGGTGATAATTATTGATGAGGCACACGAAAGGACAATTAGTACCGATATTCTTTTGGGGCTTTTAAAAGATATTGTGAAAATCAATAAGGAATTAAAAGTTATAATCGCTTCTGCTACAGTCAATTCAAAAAAATTTTCGGAATTTTTTGATAATGCTCCAATATTCAATGTCCCTGGAAGAAGGTACCCAGTGGATATATATTATACTGAACAACCAGAGTCGAATTATCTTTTTGCTGCGGTGACGACAATTTTTCAAATACATTTGAGTCAAGAAACTCCCGGAGATATATTGGTGTTTCTTACTGGTCAAGAAGAAATTGAACTTTTAGAAGAAATTGTCAAAGATACTAGTGAAAAGCTTGGAAACAAAATCAAGCAATTGATAGTGGCTCCGATTTATTCGAACTTACCAATCGAATTGCAATCCAAAATTTTTGAGCCAACTCCTTCAGATTGCAGAAAAGTGGTTTTAGCTACTAACATTGCTGAAACTTCCATCACAATTGATAATATTAAATATGTCATTGATCCAGGGTTTGTTAAAGAGAAAGTTTTCAATCCAACTAATGGGATGGAGAGTTTGGTAGTTGTGCCTTGTTCACAAGCTTCTGCACAACAACGTGCTGGTAGAGCTGGTAGAGTTGGCCCTGGTAAATGCTTTAGGCTTTATACAAAATGGTCCTTTAAGAATGAGCTACCAAAACAGCCTACACCGGAAATATTAAGAAGTAATTTAACTGCTGTGATATTGTTATTGTTATCATTAGGAATATATGATATACTAAATTTTGAATTTTTGGACAAACCATCAGATAACTTATTGATCAAATCACTTGAATTGTTATATTCTCTAGGAGCAATGAATGAATCTGGACAATTAACAAAATTGGGTAAAACCATGTCAGAATTTCCAATCGATCCGACATTTAGCCGAACTTTGATTACCAGTAGTCAATTGAAATGTCTTGATGAGTTACTTACAATCGTATCTATGTTATCCGAATCTAGTTCATTATTTTTTGTACTGAAAAGTAACAAACAGCTGGCGGCCAAGGCAAAAGAAGGATTTAATAAAAAATATAAAGACCACGGAGATCATTTCTTATATTTGGAAGTATGGAACCAATGGGTAGAATCTGGATATTCATATGAATGGTGCCGAAATAACTTTATCCAATATAAAACATTGAATAGAGTACGAAACATCAGAGATCAATTGGAAAGATTATGTAATCGAAATGAGTACTTTATTCAACAGTCTCTATCTCAGAGTCAACTGGAAAAGAAAGAAAATAAGCTGAAACAAGTAGATGAAGAGGATACCAATGACGAAGAGAGTATTGATTTCAACTTCAACAAACTTATCACTAATGTGAAAAAATCAATTGCGTCAGGTTTTTTTGCCAACACTTCGAAACTTACTAAATCAGGAACGTCTTATAGAAATGTCAAAAGACAACAAGAAGTGTTTATCCATCCGTCATCTTCAGTTTTTGAGAAAAAGCCACCTCCAAAATTGTTGATTTACAATGAGTTGGTGCTCACAACTAAAGAGTATATGAGAAATGTCCTTGTTATTGATGATATCAATATTTTAAAACTGTATGCTTCACATTTTTTCAGCGAAAAAGAACTTGAAGAAATGACTGTGATAATTAAACAAAAAAACAGAAAATGAAGAACCATTTGAATAGTTGACATATTAACGTGTATAAAAAAAAAAAAATATGAATAATTGTCTACTATTTTTACAAAAGTGATATTAGTAAATGAAAAAATATATTTAAACCAACTTGGCACCATGAACTATTTTATTAAACTAACAGAACTCCCATTTGAATACTCTGTTATTTTATACAATCTATTGCTTATAAACTTTGGGGAGAAGATATATATATATTATAATAAGAACCAATCGGTGTTCTCTAAAACCGATATATGCATACAATAGCATGATATCACAGAACACCAAACGGCTGGTAACTAACTTCACAACTTTTTTTTTTTTAATTTTATTTTCTCAGATAATCTTCATTATTATATTATGATTATTATTTCAGACCATTTGAACTATTCTATAAGAAAACAATTTTTTTTTTGTGTAATACTAAGAAAGATTTGGACAAATAAAAATATATTATTGATAAATAAGAGTGAGAGATTCATATTCTGTCTGTACTTGAGGCTTCAAACAGCAGTAAAAGTGAGACAAAGAGGAAAAAAAAAAAAAATAAATCAAAAAAAAAAAAAAGAAAGTGGGATCAACAGATCAATATTTAAAGCACGGAAAATAAGCGTATTTTTACCACAAAAAGCCATGACGGTACGGTATAACCGATTAAAGATAGCATATAGAACAGGAAGTAGACTCTTCTCACCCAGATTGCATTTGGTCAGCAGGTTTTCTGGACCCCGACTATTCACAACCTCTAAACAAATGTCAGAATCGAATACAACAATAGACAAGAATATAAGCCCCAGTACTGAACAAAAGTTACCAAAGATGGAGCTTCGAGATTATCAACAAGAATGTATTAGAAAATGTTTACAAGCTTTTGAAGAGGGCAAGAAAAGAGTGGCAGTGAGTTTGGCTACCGGTGGAGGTAAAACTGTGATTTTTAGTCATTTGATAAAAGAGATGAAGCCTATAAATAACAATCAAGCAGACAAAACTTTAATTTTGGTGCATAGAAAAGAATTAGCTTCTCAAGCAGCTAAAACTTGTCAAAGAGTTATGCCGGATAAGTTGATAGAAATTGAATTGGCAAAAGATGTAGCTAGTGGGGTAGCAGATGTTACTGTTGCCTCGATTCAAAGTTTGAACAGTGGCGATAGAATTAACAAGTTTAATTCTAAAGATTTCAAATTAATTATTATAGATGAAGCACATCATGCTGCTGCTAAATCTTATTTAAACATTCTCAAACATTTCAAAGCAGACACCCCGAATACAGATGTTGCAGTTGTGGGGTTCAGTGCAACATTAAACAGACATGATGGGAAGGCTTTGACTGATTCAATGGATCACGTTGTTTTCCATAAAGGGTTAGATGAAATGATTGATGATGGTTGGCTATGTGATGCTAAATTTACCACAATACGTGATAATAATCTTGATTTGACGAAAATATCTGTTAGAGAAGGTGATTTTGCCATTAGTCCCTTGGCTAAAGCAGTGAATACCGACAAGACAAATGATTTAATCTTAAAGACCTTCTTAAAATACAAAAGTGAAGAAAAATTCAAATCTACTTTGGTTTTCGGGGTTGACGTTGAACACGTCAAAACTTTGCATGAATTATTTGATGCTAATGATATTGTAACAAATCATGTTTCAGGTAAAACAAAACCTGCTGAAAGGGAAAGAATTATCGAAGCTTTCAGAAATGGCAAAATAGAAGTATTGGTGAATTGTGGAATATTCACAGAAGGTACAGATATACCAAATATTGATTCTATAATCATGGCAAGACCTACAAAGTCTAACAGTTTGCTATTACAAATGATAGGAAGAGGTTTACGTAAACACGAAGGGAAGGACAAATGTCATGTAATATCTTTTGTCCCAATGAACGTTGAAGTTGCTTCTGTCGCTCGTTTGTTTGGGTTGCCGGCCGATATTACTGTGGAAAAAGTTGGAGTTGAACAGTTGAAAGAGATGAAAACACAGAAGAAATCACAAAAAAAATTACATGAATTCATGGGCGATGAAGTTACTTTTGTCACGTTTGAGTCTTTAGAAGAAATAATGTTCAAAACTTCTCTTGATGAAACCAAATTGTTTTCCCAAGATAACTTAGTTTGGATTCGAACAAGAGAAAACTCTTGGATATTAAGTCTTGGAAAAGATTACATACGTGTTAGTCAGACAGATGACTCAAGTGAGGTTCCGACTTATGTTTGTTCTCTTTATGAGAAAAATGGCTACTATCCTGGGTATAGCCAAAGAAAAAACTGGTGTGAGAATGTGACAGCGCAAGAAGTTATTTCAATTGTTCATGAGAAGTTTTCCAAAGAATATCCTCTGTTTTATTTTCGCTCGTTGAGGCATTCTGAATGGAGATTCTTACCTCCTACAGAGAACCAAATAGCGGCTATTCTCAGACTGATGAGAAGAGTTTGTGGACCTATGAAGATACTAGCTCATAGTGGAATGGAATCAAAGTTCAACCAATTGATCAGATCCAAGCTTTTTCGTGGAACTTGCAGTGATTTAATTTTTTCCACCACAGTGGCAGGTCAATCCCTAGTCAAGTTATTGGTGGAAATAATACAGGACGAAGAGAAACAAAAAACAATTGAGTTTAAGCGCCAAAGCTTTATAAGAGGATCAATGAGTTTACGCGAATTTCATGAAGAAAAAACTGGGATGTGGAAAGAAGCTGATGAATGATGGTGTTTTTTAAAATCGGATATATACATATATATATATTACTACAATTATAAAGTATTACTGTTCTTTCTTAATACGTATACCATTGCCTGTTGTAAAGAAGAAGAAAAAAAAAAAAAAAAATGAAAACTTATAGACATTCTCTATTGTCCTAACCTATGACTGCCTGATTAAAACCTGATTTATTTTGCAGTTGATTAATTGTTTAAAAGTAAGCTCGTACCTGTAAACTCAATGTCTGCACTTTTTGCAGATTATACCGGGTCAGGCGCAGGCGCTCCTTCAATAATGCTGCAATAATAATAATAACGGGGTCCTTTATTTCTTTTTTCGATACCTGAGTGCAGGGCACATAATTTTGAGATGTCATGATTAAAAATAATTTAATATTATTAATAATAGTTTAGACACCCATAAGACCAAAACAAAGTGAACAATACCATCAACAATTTTATTATATTATATTTTTTACATTCTTTTATTTCTTTCCATGCAGTTTTAGCTTAGCATAGTTTTAGAAAGGTTGCACAAAAAAAAAAAAAAAAAAGAAAAAAAAGTTGTCTCAAATAAAAGATGATACTCACAAAGATAGTTGTACTTCTTCATATCTTTATAATAAATTGTCTTGCCACTTCAGCAGATGCCGAATCAAAAGTGAATTCATTTTATAATCAAGATGGTGATACATCGACACATACCAATAATTGGGCAGTATTGGTGTCCACTTCAAGATTTTGGTTCAATTATAGACACATGGCCAATGTTTTGAGTATGTACCGTACCGTTAAAAGATTAGGTATTCCAGATTCTCAAATTATTTTGATGTTGGCCGATGATGTTGCTTGTAATTCTAGAAATGCTTTTCCAGGAGCAGTTTTTAATAACGCTGATAGGGCCATTGATTTATACGGTGAAAATGTTGAAGTTGATTACAGAGGTTACGAAGTTACGGTTGAGAATTTCATTCGATTATTAACAGATCGTTGGGGAGCTGAGCAACCACGTTCAAAGAGATTGATGACCGATGAAAATTCTAATATTTTTATTTATATGACAGGTCATGGAGGTGACGAGTTTCTTAAATTTCAAGATGCTGAAGAAATTGGAAGTCACGATTTAGCAGATGCTTTTGAACAAATGCATGAAAAAAAACGTTATAATGAAATTTTATTCATGATAGATACTTGCCAGGCCAATACCATGTATTCAAAATTCTATTCACCTAATATTTTGGCAGTTGGGTCTTCTGAACTTGATGAATCTTCTTACTCACATCATTCCGATGTGGAAATTGGTGTCGCTGTTATTGATCGATTCACTTATTATAACTTGGAATTTTTGGAAAAAGTCGAAAAGAATTCCAATTTAACTTTAGAAGATCTCTTTGAAACTTATACTTTTGAAAACGTGCATAGTCATGCCGGGGTCAGAACCGATTTATACCAGCGTGATGTTTCCAAAGTTTTGATTACTGATTTCTTTGGGTCTGTTCAAAAAGTGGTATTGGACAATGTAGAAAATGATTTACTATCTTTAATTAACTACAAGAAAAAATAAACATACTTACTTTGATATTCTCCGTTCTCAAAAAACTTCTTCTAGCAATTAGACTTCCCCGATTGTTCTCCTCAAAGATACTAAATACATTGTGGTTAGAAAGGCACCTTCAAGAATTTTCTTGATAAAATGTCTCTGTAATAGAAAGGAAGTAACTAGCCATTAGTAATGTTGTCTTTTGATATTTTTTTTTATATAAAACATGATATATATAAACTAAAAAACAATCAATATGTAATATAATATATTATTTAATAATTTACCAACTTTTTTGACGGCACCTTTAATTCAATGTCTCAAGTAGTTACTTTGCAAGCCCTTCATGAAGTTAAATTGAAGAATACATGTCGAGTCTAAGATTTTTCACTTAGGTTTCATCGTACTCACTTTCCTAGACAAAATAGCCGGATATGTAAAGTTTGGTAGTTTATAAGAAGATCATTCTTTTTTATTTATAAAATCATAAACTCAATTTACATTCAATATCTTGAATATATTAAATCAATGATGGTCTTTTACAATTGTTCTTTAAACAATCAACACAAACTCCGAACAAATCTTGACCTGAGCGGTAGTTAACCGGGGCGGAGATACAGCCGCTAAAACAAAAATTGTTGAACCACAAAAAAAAAAAAATTGTAGAGAAAAATCAGAGGACAAAAACCCTTCTGCTGAACCTTCGTGCACAACCCGTTGTTAGTCTGATTTTTGTCACTTTAAGGTTTTCCACAAACAGAAGTATGAACAATGAAGCTAAAAATTACTCTGGGTCAAATGGATTCATAAAAAATGCTACTATAGCAAAAACCAAAACTCAAATGGTGGATAAAAAGAAAGAAACACGGAGAAAGATAAACCATTTTCTTAGAATTTGCAAGTTTGTATTAGTCAAGACTAAATGGTGGTGTGTAATAAAATATATAGTGCTTCCTATATTAATGATTCCAACAATTTATTACTATGACATTTCACTTGAACCTGGAACATTTTATTTCGGAATAACATATTTCATGTTCTCTATGTTTGCAATAACAGCTGGTTATCATAGATATTGGACTCATCACTCCTACAACATAGACCCAAGTTATAATATTTTGCCAAATTTTTTTGTATTATTGGGCTCGTCAGTTGGTATAGAATCAGCTAAAAATTTCAGAGATTTGCATAAGTTACATCATAAATATTGTAATACTGAAAAAGATCCGCATAATTTCAGAAAGGATTTTACTTGGGCCCATATAGGGTGGAGAATTATGAAAAATAGAAAGATTATAAAACTTTTAGAAGAATCTGAAGCAGAGAAAAAGAAAATCAAAGAAGAAGATCTTGTAAATACTCCAGAATTAGACCCGGAAATAATGAAGATGGAGAATTATATAGAATGGCAAGATAAATATAACTCTAGACTCTATTTATGGTTTGGCTTGATTGTTCCTGGTCTCATTTGTATGTATTTTTGGAATGATTTTGCCGGAGGTGTTGTTTACGCTGGGGTAATAAGATCCTTTATCGCTCAGCAGTGTTTGTTTTCTGTTAATTCCCTTGGTCATCGACTTGGATCTCAACCATTTGAAGACAAAAAAACACCAAGAGATTCTTTGATAGTATCAGTTATTACATTTGGTGAAGGATATAACAATTTTCATCATCAATTTCCAAATGATTATAGAAATGGTCATCAATTTCACCGTTATGATCCAACCAAATTATTTATAAGCTTTTGCTCCAGCTTCAAATCTATATTTGGTATCAAAGCGCTCCATAGAACAAGTTATGATATCATTCAAAGAAGTGCGTTATTGCATGAACAAAAGCTAGTTGATCGTCATCGTGCAAAATTAAACTGGGGTGTTCCTGTCAATAAACTACCTCTTCTTTCTATTGACGAATTCAAGAGATTACTGAGGAATTCCAAAAGAGCTTTAGTTATTATAAATGGTGTTGTTCATGATGTGACCCCTTTTGTTCACAATCACCCTGGTGGTGAGCCGTTGATTAAAGCTTCCATTGGAAAGGATGCCACTTCTGCATTCAATGGAGCTGTTTATGCTCATTCAAATGCTGCTAACAACTTATTAGCAACTATGAGAGTTGCTTTAATTAGAGATGAAAATACAAATAGTGTTATCCGTCAAAATAGAACAAGAAGAAGCAATACTTTGAATGCCACACCTTTGGAAACCGCTGATGCAGCATAATTTATTTTTTCTCTATGTTTAACTTTTTTTTTTTTTCATTTTTTTTTTTTTTAACTTCTACTACTATATTATAGTTATTTAACATTTTCATGGATGGTTTTAAAGGGTAATTAATTTTAATTTAATTTGATACAATTCTTTGTAGTTCTATCCAAAAATGTTTTGTTTCAGCTGCTCTAGGGCTTCTTGGTACTATTCAAATAAATTGTCTAATAAAGTACTATCGGGCATTGACTATTGAACCAAAGAATATTTTGGTGTCAAAAAACTGATGATATCTAATATTATATAAATCAAAAGAGAATTAAGTTGCACGTGGCTGAGATCATTCAATTGTTGTGGAGTAGTAGGTGGATTTTGAAGATGCACATTTTCTAGTGGGTCAGCTACATATTTGTCATGTTTGCTAACCGGCCAAACATGTTAGCTGTTGAACATCATTTTCCTTGTAAATGAATTTCATAAAATTGACATTATTTTTCAATCAGCTAATCCTGTTCTGTAATGATAACATCTTTTATAGTATTGAGCCGTGGTTCAATACCCAAAATCTTTCCAAGTTTGTTGGATATGCTATTTCTTGAGTTACACTGGAAGCCAAGCCACTAAATAAACTAGTTACTTTGATAGAATTCTCTATTATTTGCTCAATTTTGACATGCAAGTGTTTAGCAACAGGAAATTCAATACTTTGAATATCAGAATTTTCCGGTATGACTAACCCATAATGCTTGAAAATATTAACCACTGTATTGTCATCAATACGAAGAAAATTATCAATACCTCGAAATTTTAGATTGTTTAGTTCCTGGTTTGCTTCATTTTTCGGGTGTCATATTTGAGCATCAAATATTCCCAAGCACCTGTTTAGCATTTTGACCATATTAATATTAATATCTAAAAGATTCATTTCTTGCCAAAATTCTGTGGTACTGCAACTCCCACAGAATTATTTGGGAAATCAAAATTACGAAAGGCTTTAAAATTATGAAACATTTTGTGGTAAGATCAAATTCTTGTCAAAATTTATATACTACAATATAATAAAGAAAATATGTATGAGAAAGTCAAGAAAAAGTGGCGCTAGCGCTGGTTTGAGCTTTCATATATCATAGCTAATGTTGGGAGAAAAATTCAGACGATATACCACCACAGAGGGTCATCGATTTCTACTCTTCTTTGGTTTCCTTTTTGTCACTTTCTTCTAAACAATACCGTGTTTCGGTGTATTGATATCTTTTAATTACTCTAGCCAAATTAAGCTGCCATTATCGTTATCAAGCTTTGGTATCATTTCATTGGGCTGCATAAATAGAGTCCGTTATGTGTTGGAGTAGCTCGTGATACAAGAGAAAGCACAAATGAAGCTGAAGCCTTACTCAATTGAAAGTTGTGTCTAGTATCACGTGCACATGCATGCTGGAGAGAAAAAAAAATAAAAATAATAAAAAAGTGAATCTTTTTTATTTATTAGAAAATTTTAGCTTGTGACAAACAAAATCCATACCAGATATTGTTATAAAATTATAGAAGATAATAAAACTAAAACATACAAGTAACCAAATTAATCAAAAAAAAAAATTTTTTTTGATCAAAAATCCGCCTTTTGAGTTTCATTTTTAAGTGTCTACATAGTCTCCTTCTCCCTTATCTTACACTAGTGAAGGATTTGCCATTTGGTGTTCCTGTCGGCGGCTAACTTTTTTCTGTGTTTTTTTTTTTTTTATTTTTTTATTGTTATTATTTCGTGAGGGTGTCAATCCTTATAATTGTGAATCCGAAACTATCCACTTAAAGCTAAAAGGCTAAAACATAATATTACAATCCAATTCTTGGGATTTCCTCAACGTTATTCAATTATTATTTTACATCTAATTATATTATTTTTGGTTTCAGATTACCATACTACTCCACATTCTTGAACTTCTAATAGTATATCGTGGTTCATGGAAAAGATACTATCCTCATTATTGTGTTGCACATTTGGCTCTAAAAGAGAACAAAAATCCTCTACTACATCAACATCTTCCTCTAGAAATACTTCAGATACAAATAAAAAAGCTGACTTGAGAAATAGAGATCGAAATGACGAGGTAGATGAAGTTAGTATAAATAGAATGAAAACAAGTAAATCACAGACAATAGTAATGCAACCAGTGACCAGAGATATGAAAAATGAAAGTCATAATAGACTCAGACCACAAACATCTGCTTCAGCTTCCATCAATAGATTAGCGGCACTGTTGACGCCAGTTTCTTCAAGGAAAAGCCAAAAAACTGAAAACCATCTCTTTGCTCGTAATTCTAAACCTGAAGCCGATGACAAGGTAGACCTGTATGAATCCTCTAGTGCACAAGAAGATAGCGAAAGTGATGGAGAGCTTTCGCAATCTAACAATGAATATGGCATTGACGAACCACAGTTTGACTTGACTAGTTTACAACCTGACCAAGTTGCCTCTAGCACTGGTTGGTTATTGGAAGAAAAAAGTGACAAAATGAAAAATAAAAAGTGCTTAATTTTGGATCTTGATGAAACATTAGTTCATTCGAGTTTTAAATACTTGAGATCCGCGGATTTTGTGATTCCAGTAGAGATTGAAGGACAAGTTCACAATGTATATGTGATAAAAAGACCAGGGGTTGATGAATTCATGAAAAGAGTGGGTGAACTATATGAAGTTGTAGTATTTACTGCTTCTGTTTCTAGATATGGTGATCCTTTGCTCAATGAATTGGACATTCATAAAAGTGTTCATCACAGGCTTTTCAGAGACTCATGTTATAACTATCAAGGTAACTATATCAAAAATTTATCTCAAATTGGAAGACCTTTAAGTGATTTGATTATTATTGATAACTCCCCGGCTTCATATATTTTTCACCCTCAACATGCTGTTCCAATATCGAGCTGGTTCTCGGATGCTCATGACAATGAGTTGCTAGATTTGTTACCTTTCTTGGAAGATTTATCTAAACCTGACGTTGATAATGTTAGTTTGGTTCTTGATGTAACTACTTGACTAAAAATATATGACATTCATACATTCTAGATTCTTGTTTATGTTATTCCGATTACTTTCTAACTTTAATACTCTTCGAAGCCTATTCATAAAAAGAAATCTAGAAATACAGAACAATTCTTTTTAGAGGTACAGTGAATTATGGACAGAGTTTCACAAAGCTTCCTTTTTTTTATGTTTTTTCTTTTTATTATTATTATTATTATTATTATTATTATTATTATTATTATTATTATTATCATTATCTCTACTATTTTTTTTTTTTTTTTTTTTTTTTTGCTTTCTTTCATGTGTTTAATTTGATCCTACCTTCTCTATATTTCTCACTTTTCTTTATTTGATATTTTTTTTACTTAATTCTTAATATTTCGACTTCGCTCCTAGATGAAATAATTCTGTGTATTTGATATCTATGTTTGTTATATATATCTTGTCTTGTGTTTTTTACAAACGCTTGTTATCTCTTTAATTCTTGGTTTTGACTTTTGATCGTGAAGCTTTACGTTTTTATGTTGATTGCTTTCCTACATTTTTTCTTCTACATATATGCTTGAGTTATTTCTCAATTCAAAATTCTAAATTATTTGTAAGTCCCTACGCACTTTATTCAATAAAAAAAACTTATTGGCTGAGATTGAGATAGCAGGACCCCTGTAGTTTTTTTTTTTTTCTTTTTGCGCCATTCGTCTTCACTAGAACATCACTTACGCAAACCTACTGGTTTATTACAAACAATAATATTTTCACATAAAACCTAAACCTTTGTTAATATACCTTTCTCTAAATGAATTTTTCATGGATACGATCTCTCCACAATAGAAGGGACGAAAAAGTCAATTTATTCCACAATCAAGAAAATAGAAAAAAAAAAAAAAAAAAAGAAAACAAGAAGAAAATAAGAGGACAAGTAGAGTAAATTCCTTATTTTTTGACTTTAAAATCCTTGAAATGGTTCAAAATTCAGAGACTTTAGACTCTGGAATTCTATTTTCCTCTTCATCAGAGTCTTCTACTATAATTTTGGCTTCATCTTTTTCTTGTTCAAGTAAATCAGTTTGCAAATCTGTAAAAGAAGTATTCTTCTCACTCAAGTTATCCCAAGTTTGATTTTCAATTTTTTTTTCATTGGCAATAGAATGAACATCTGATAATTTATCATTTTGCGTATGAGAAATAATTACTTCATCATCACTTATTTCATTGTCTGTGTCTTTTTTGTTTTGGTCCTTTGAAATATTTTTTTTTACTGATACTTCCGGGCTAGCAGTTGATTCCTCAAGTAGTCCTGTGGATATATTATAATAATCGAATTCAGCGCCCAAATCAACAAACTCATCCCCCACGCCCGCAACACCATCAACTAAAACTAGTGGCCCATTACTAATTATATCTAAGCTGCTACGCCTCATTTGTACGTCAAAAGCTTCTGATTTTGAGCCCTCAACAATGTGAACAATTTTACTCATTTCTGTCCCCAAAACTGATTTTTTGAAAGCTTCCCAATCAGATTTTCCTTTGATTAACAACCCTATTAGCATTGAAGGATCCATTTCAGATAATTTTAGCTTATTGAAAACAGTTGTATGTACAGAATCAATGTCGGAATTGGTTAATAATGTAGGTGAGCTTAAATCAAAAGATAACTCTACTAAGTTCGTTTTGGAACTATCTGAACTAGACAAATAGCAATCATTTTTCAATTTTAATGCAGGTCTATTTGAGACATGGGGATCTAGGAAGAAAACATAATCACCCTGATATCCAAAGAAATAGTGGGATGCAGACGGACGACCTCCAGCAATTCCCACTGATTGGTCGACCAGCAACACTTTTTTAAGAGCAGGGTAGTATATACTATTAACATTTTCAACTCCTAGCCTAATTCCCAATAGCATCAATAATGGTTGCTGTTCATTATTTTCAAATTTTGTAAGTAAATCTTTTTCATATATTTCACCACTGTCTTCTCCAATATAAACTTTTAGACCAGCTTCTGGAAAATCTTCACATATTGCTTGAATAGACCTTGATGCAGCTGATGGTCCGAACCACTCACCAGAGCTTTTGCCGCAGATATTAGAGCCCGCTTTAACGAAATTATGGATTGAAAATGGGCACGATGTATCATCAGCAAACCAAGAAATAATCTTATCATGTAAAATTTCCAATTTAGGATCAGATTTTTGAGATTCTTGATCGAATCTCCATTCTCTACCGACATGCAGATCAAGCAAAGCATTGGCTAGCAAACTTTGACTTGTTCTAATCATACATCCCCAACCACAATCAGTACTAAAACCGTCACTATTGATATCGGCAAAATTACCTCTCATTATCGCGCCCATAACTGTGGATGGACTATTCTTGCTTTTAGGTATTGAGGGAAAGCCAACTCTATATGTCAACCAAATTCTAGTTCTCACGTCATCTAAAAATTCTTGGGGCCATTGGTGTGTCTGTATCTTGGGTGCCACCTCATCGGGTACATCCGCTTTGGAGATATTAAAAAATGAATTGAAGTTCAGTTGTAATTTCAGCTTGAATTCGTCAAGATGAAGATTTGAAATCTGGGAATTAACGGTGGTAGTGTTATTGTTATCATTAACGGCACTACATTGTTTGTCTGTTGCAGTCGATGAGGAAATGGTTGGTGAAAGTGACTTTTCTTCATCATTCGTCTTAACTATCACTAGACTGTCTCTAAGTCCAGAGATAGAATCGTTATTGTTCTTCTTTTTTTCATCTGTTGGATCATATGTTTTTCCTAATACTATCAATGGATTTTGTATGTCACTATGTTCAAGTTCCTTATCTAAGAACATACTAATTACTCTCTGGAATCCACTCATCCTTGGTACCTTCCCAAAAAAAAAAAAAAATAAAAATAAAAATAAAAATAAAAGCGAACGATTGAAGTATCTATATTTTCAAATTATAACCACAACCACAACCGGTAATTCTATTTGTTTTACTTATAATTTTTCTTAAAGTCATGTATACCGCTATGTAAATAAGTCAAAACAGTAAAAAACCTGAGCGATGATCAAAAAAGTGAGTTGACACTCTGCTGCACGTGCAGCGTGATAGCGAAGAGCTATTACTAAGAGGTGATGTAATCTGATATTAAAATTAATTGATCTAGTAATCAAAAATTGGGACTTAAAATACCTTGAAAAATCCTCGACTCCACTATACACATCGGTCAATATTTAAAAAAAATAGGATAATCTTCATCATTTATAATTGAGAGGAAGAAAAAAAAAAAAAAAACCCCAAAGAATATGCCAAGAAGAAAGACTCCTGGAAGGAAAAGAGGTGGAAGAGGAGGTCACAGCTCTGGAAATCATGATGATGGTCCGGGCAGAAATCATAGAGTAGGATATGGAAGAGGAAAATCAAGAGGAGGAAAGAGTAGAGGAAGCAATTTTAGACGTAAAGCAAGTCAAACATATAGTGGATTCAATGAATTTCCTGAATTAATGGATTTAGAAGCTAATGAAATTGAAGCAGTTCCAAGTAAAGCTTCTTTATCCAGAGCTTGGAAATCAGAAGTGGAGCAAACAAGAAAAAATCGAAAAACCATGTTTGAAAGAAAATTAAGAAATAGCAAAGTGGAATTTGTGAAATCAAAAGAAGTTTATGACCCTTCAAAATTATTAAACTTAAAGATCAAAAACCTGAATTGGTCAGCTAAATTAGATGATAGAACAAAGGAAAACGATGATGATAAATCTGAATCGACTACCAAGGTTGATTTGGATGAAAATATTATTGATCAGAAGAAAAACATCATTGTTGATGATAGCGAGGCGAATCAAACCAAAAAAATTGAATCTGAAATTATCAAAACTGAAATTGAATCTGAAATTACTAAAACTGAAATTGAAACTAAAATTGAAACTAAAATTGAAACTGAAATTGAGACTGAAATTGAGACTGAAATTGAGACTGAAATTGAGACTGAAATTATTGGAGCTGAGAATATTGATCATGAATTACTCGAAGCTAAAGATGAAATTGTAGTTCAATCTCTTGACAATGATCTGTGCAAAGATAGCATCTCAGATCCTGAAAGCAATAATGAAGAAAGTGCCGGTGAGAATAATAATGAAGACGAAGAAGATAGTGATAGGTCTTATTCTGAAGAATTCGGGGAAAATGTTTCTGGTGGAATCTTGCTGGAGCAAGTAGAACAACACGAATTCGATGAAAATAATTCATTTCTGGACGGAGGAAGTTCAGACGAAGAACAATTGGGTGATGAAGAGCTTTTCTTTGTTGATTCACAAGGTGATATGGAAACTCACACTCCTAAAAAATCAATTCAAGAAATTTTACGTGAAAAACAGAAGAAAGAAGATGAATTGAAGGCACTGATGCTTTCGAAAAATGTACCAACGATATCCACCACTAAAAATAAAGTAGGAGTTGATATAGATGACACAATTTATGTTGGTAAAGTTGCCCTTAAAGCATACAAGGATGAAAAGCTGGGTGAATTATATGCTGAAATTGGAACAAACAACAGAAGACCTCAAAAAGGATTTAAAGACTTCCATTCTGTTTCTCAGCGAGAAAGAGAAGCTAATATTGATCGTGATTTAGCTATTCAAGAGTATATTGAGAATGTTATGAAGAACGTTGTAAAGCCTAACAGTGATGATGAAGACGACGATGATGATTATGATGATGATGAAGATTTTGACAGTTTTGAACTAGATGAAGATGAAAATATGTCAGAAAATGAGTTTTTAAATGCTGTCTTTGAAAGTTCAGAAGACGAAGAGGAAATAACTGACAAGAAAGAGGAAGAAGAAGAAGAAGAAGGAGATTTTGATGATGATATTACAGTAGAACAGTTCATGTCTTTTGGCAAGAATATGAACCAGAAATTTTCCGAGATGCATTTGGCACCACATTTATCTACGAATAGCTCAATAAGATATAAAGGTAAAGGTAAAAACAAACGTCCAATATTGGATCATGTCCAAGATCCGTCATTAAAGGAAAATTTGCTCTATCAATTTGAAAGACGTAGAATGACAAAAGTAGATAAACGAAAGATGAAGAAAGAGAAAAAGATGCAAGAGAAAATCGAGGCTAACAACTTACTTGTGAAATACGAATATAGTATGCATATAAAGGAAATTAAGGCTGAATTCGAAACTTTCATGAAAGACACAAATAGACTTTCTATGGAGTTTCCTCCAATGGATCCACACGGAATAAAGACAGTTATCAAAATGGCAGATTATTATGGTCTTAAAAGCAGAAGATTAGGTCAAGGAAATTATATTCATGCAGCAGTAATAAAATCAAAAAGAACGTATAACAGCTATCCTGATTATGATTTGATCAACCGTTTGTTACGACAGAGACCAGTTTTCAATAGAATTGATGTCAAAAAGCCATTACATGAAAACCTTGCTTCCGGTGAGAAGATAAATGGAAAAGATAAAACAGTTAAAAGTAAAGCTTACGTCAAAGAAGGTGATATTGTCGGTGCAGATGCTCCTTTCATTGCCAAAGATAATGTTGGGAGACGGATGTTGGAAAAATTAGGATGGCAAAGTGGTGAAGGTTTAGGAGCCTCTCATAACAAGGGAATTGCTGAACCTTTGTTTGCTAAAGTTAAGAAGTCAAAACAAGGGATTAAATGAAATCAGTTTTAAAATTTAGGACTTGTGGTTGCATGTGATCGAAGACACAGCATGAAAAATGACCTGAAAACCAATTCTAATCAGCCTTAGTACAATAAGATTTTTATCTAATTGTTTTTAGGTATTTTTGTCTAGAATTTATTGAACCCGCTCTGTGAAGAGAAAGCTATTGAGCAATTTCGCTTCCCAAAGAGAAGTTAAGCAAGGTTTTATATAAAGTAAGGTTCTATGATAAACTAGTTATAATATCTACTTATATGAATGATATTTTAAATAGTACTTATTTCAAACGGTGGGTTGGGGTGTCTATTTAAATTGACGTAATTAGAAGTGGAAATATATAAACTAGGTACACATTTTTTATTTCAATGTTAGCAGCAATTGCGGAATCTTTTTTTCTTTTTTTCTCTTTTTCAAACTTCTGTTTTCTATATTTATAGTTGCACAATCAACAAACATTTTGAAAGATTGAAGGATAAAAAAACCGTAATAGTCGCAAATACACATAAAAAAAGAAATCATGAAAAACCTTTTTAGTTTAGCAATGGAATTCTGCATTGCTGCTAATTTTTACAAATCCTCGCACTTCCATGCAGAATCTCAAATTTTCAATCCATTCTTGAACCAACTGCATTATAATTCATGTCTCTTTATCTAGCCTAATTTACAGCTTTAATTTTGATTTTTTTTGAACATTTTCTTTTATTGCAAAAACTCTACACGAGCAAGTATTAAACAAAGAAAAAAAAAGGGGGGGAAGAGTAACAAAGTCACAAAATAAACTATGAAAAAAAAAGCAACACTCTGTATAAACATAAATGATACACACCAATAAAACTCTCATAAAATTGAGAACATTCAAAAGAATTCCTAGTCAAATAACCTTCAGAAAATACAGTGATAGAAGCCAACTAAAATTAACATTAGTTGTTAAGATGGGAGTTCTCCCTTTTGTTCCGAGGAACAATAATAATATATTAAAAAAGATAGTTTTTACTCTATGCTTATTGTAACAATTGTTCAACGTTACTTGGCATTTCAAGAATTTGAGTAGAGTAGAATTTTTCGATTTCTCTCATTTTACCGACATCTTTTTCGGTGACAAAGTTGATAGCAACACCCTTTCTACCGAAACGACCACCTCTACCAATTCTGTGGATATAGTTTTCTTTGTTTGTTGGCAAATCGTAGTTAATAACAAGGGAAACTTGTTGAACATCGATACCTCTAGCCAACAAATCGGTGGAGATCAAAATTCTGGAAGAACCGGTTCTGAATTCTTTCATAATGACATCTCTTTCAGTTTGAGATAAGTCGGAGTGAATAGCAGAAACAGTAAAGTCTTTAGCTCTCAAGTTTTCGGTCAAAGTTTCGACACGACCTCTGGTGTTACAGAAAATAACAGCTTGGGTAACAGAGATAGCATCATACAAATCACACAAACAGTCAAATTTGTAGTCTTCTTCTTCAACGTTAACGAAGAATTGTTTGATACCTTCCAAGGTCAATTCATCTTTTTTAACCAAAATTCTGACTGGGTCTTTCATGAATTTGGTGGTGATTTCCAAAACATCTTGTGGCATAGTAGCAGACAACAAAGCAACTTGGACAGTTTCTGGCATGTAAGTGAAGATGTTGTAGATTTGTTCTTTGAAACCACTGGACAACATTTCATCGGCTTCATCCAAAATGAACATTTTGATGTTGTCAGTTCTCAAGACTTTTCTGTCAATCAAATCGAAAACTCTACCTGGGGTACCAACAACAACTTGGACACCTTTTTTGAAAGCTTCAATATCAGCAGAGGTTGGGTTACCACCGATACATGGGTGAATTTGAGCGTTCAAGTGAATACCTAAAGCCAAGATGTTTTTTTGAATTTGCAAAGCCAATTCTCTGGTTGGGGCCATAATCAAAGCTTGGACGGTATTAGAGTTGACATCAATTCTTTGCAAAGCAGAGATACCGAAAGTAGCGGTTTTACCAGTACCAGATTGAGCTTGAGCCAAAACATCACGACCTTCAACGATTGGAAGAATAGCACGTTGTTGAATAGAAGAAGGAGTTTCAAAACCGA
This sequence comes from Saccharomycopsis vini, assembly GCA_031124825.1. Classification (NCBI taxonomy): domain Eukaryota; kingdom Fungi; phylum Ascomycota; class Saccharomycetes; order Ascoideales; family Saccharomycopsidaceae; genus Saccharomycopsis; species Saccharomycopsis vini. Next base: position 44,384 of record JASTUB010000045.1, read on the forward strand.
AAGCATAGATACCTGTAATTTGTTAGTGAAATATTCTTTTAAAAGAGTAGAGAAAGGAATCAAAGCAAGATAAAGAAGACAAAAACGAAGTTAAAAGGTTTCGAAAATGAAGGCAAGTATATGATCCCTATTTTCTTCCTCCTTGATTTTTTTTTTTCATTTTTTTTTTTTTTTTGTTTTTTCAAATGGATACAAAGTCAAAGACATACCTCTCAAAAGTTCTGGTTTCAAGTTCATTTCATCAAATGAGTTAACAACTTCATCGTAGTTGGTTTCAATTTGGTTGGCGTCAATTTCTAATTCAGACATAATGATACTATAATAATCTAGGTGACAATACGTTTATAACGATAAGGCAGCTGTAACTTAGAGAGTAACTTATTTTTTACAATTTGATCTTGTTATAAAAAAAAAAAAAAAAAAAAAAAAAAAAAAAAAAATTTTCTCTCCTCCGTCTGTGCAAAGCAGTAAAGAGACAGAGAAAAAAAAAATTTTCTTACCCCGTCTGACAACTATAAGCGGAAAAAGGAAAAAAAAAATGATATCGAGATCAATGTTAACCCATACACCAGGTGGTAACACCCCCTTCTTTAATTACATAAATGATGCGTAAGCGATGACAATCGATTTTGTCTGAGGATTCAATATTAGTATTATTACGTACGTTCTATGCTCAGATGATGAGCATTTGTAAACAACTCTTGATTCATTACAAGTGCAAATGGCCATTGAGATGATTCAAGAGAGCTTGTTTCAAACTTATATATTTCCTGATTTTAGAGCTGTTGACTTCTTAAAGCGTGATTTTGATACATTAGCCAGCAAAGGCTTAGCGTCTTCCTCCGAATTACAACTAGCAGGTTATGAAATTTATTTAGTTGAACAATGGATCCTAGAAAGAAAAATTGGTTCAATTATCACTACTTTCACCGGAGATAGTTGTCATACTCTTCGAGCAACTAAAATAACCATCACAAGTGACAAATCTTTATGGCCTATTAAGTTTCGAAAGTATTTGTTGGAGCTTCAAGAAGTCCAACATGCAAGAGCCAAAGAGTTTCATGATGAAGGTGTACTATTCGTTACAAACTTATCGTCTTTCCAATCTGAACAAAATTTGAACATTCTTCACATAGATCCAGCAGCCACTTCGTCACATAATGGCATCCCATTTCCTGCTAATTACAATCAATTTGAAGCTAACTTCAATTTAAAAAGATTAAATTGTGGTGGCAGATCTGCTTTATTATTTTCTCCCCCGACTAAAGCATCTGAAGATAAGTTTTTTGGAATGTATAAAATTCATCAATCAGTGCCTATTGTTTACAGTGTTAAAGAGCTCGTTATGTTGATTCAAATTGCATTATACTATTTTAATACTATCAACCCTGTTTATTGTGATGGCATTCTATGCAACAAAACTCAACAAGCAATCAGCAAGTGGTGGCTAACCATTGGGAACTTCGTTTTCAAAACTACTCCACAAGATGGGATTCTTGGACCAAGTACAGTGGCAGCAATATTGAGTGTTTCAATCTCATGTAAATTGAGATTATCATTGATGACTTCAGATAATTCAAAAGACCCTTTCAATGTTAGATCTTTCAAGTTATCAGTGTATCAATTTCAAAAAAATACAAATAAATTCCAAAATAGTGAACCTAGTTGGGTATTAGATGTGGATACATTTCGAGAGTTGAAAGAATCTAAGTTGAATGATAATTTATTCAAGTTTAAACAAGTTGTCAATAAAACTGTTGGTGACCTTTCTGGAAGGAACAATAGATATTTTAATGTTGATTTTGAAACAATGAGTATCGATGAATTGAAATTGAATTTACATGGAAAAAGATTGGAGTATTTGTTTTTAGGCAGAGGTCGTCCAAGTAAATTAACAAACGTGCTAATTGATATATATTACGCTCAAAAGCAACGGGTTACCAAAGTGGAGAGTAAAGCCTTGAATCAATTAGCTACGGAAATTGCTTCAGCAAATCTAGATGACTATAATCTCTCATCTGTTTTGACAAAAAATAATACCTCAACTTTAGGTGGTAATATTAATCAGTTACCTGATCCTTCAATTAACGATGGATCGATGCTTCCTCAAATCAAAATTGACAGTCAAGCCGGATTTTCTTCAGCGGAATCTCCTATTGCTCAAACTAAGGCTGATTTCTACATTTTAGATAGTGTTGACTCACCAAACCAGAATGGTTCGAAAACTAAAAAGACAAAAAATGTTATCAAAAATGTTGCTAACCATGCAAATCAAAGAAAACATAAATATCAAGATTCGCTCAATCATACATCTAGTTCAGTTAGTAAGGCTGGCATGAATCAAGCCAAACCAATAAATAATAATGGGAACAATGGAAATTCCCCTAAAACTACTACTGAAAAGCTTACAGGTCTCAACTCAAGCTCTCAACCAGCAGGTTATCACTATCATCCTTTACATTACCACTCTACTCCTCGTTCCTCTAAATATTATGATGATCATAGCTCAAATCCTCTCAAGAGTGGTGTGGGTAAAATCAAAAATTTGCACAATCGATCCAAATCAATTCAATTAAAAATTCTTACAGGAGATGATGAAGAAGAAGATGATGAAGGTGTTGCATCGACAAGTAAACAACCAAAAATAGCAGAGCACCCAGACGTTTTATCAACTCCCAAAAATGTCAAAATCAATGGGCTTGATAACACAAAGGACGCCGGATTAAATATTTCTGCAATAAAGGCTGTGGGCGCGAGTTCCAAGGATGATTTTAGACCCGTTGATCTTGGTAGTGATATTGACCGTGAATTCTTTGAAAATTATAGCCATTTTAATGCCTCAATAGAAGGGATGGTAGATAAAAATTCTGTGATAAATAAAGAACAAAACGAAATGGATTATGAAAGTGAGTTAGAGCAAAAATTAAACAGAAGGATGACCACATGTTCAAGGTTTGAAGACTTCAATTACAGAGCTTTATCTTATGATTATGAAGGCATTATAGAAATGGCTGATTCGAAATTAGGTATTGTCCAAGCAAAAAGAAGTAGAAGTAAAAGTGTTTCTGAGATTGAAGAAGAGGTTTTTAATTGGTCATATCCTTTTCAAATTCCAATGGAGAAAATTTCTAAAGAATTAATAGATTCGCAAATACAATACATTTTAACTACGAAGAATGTCTCTTCAAAACAATTTGAGGAAGAATTAGCCTTACCTAATGTGATCAATAATTCGAAAGTTGACAATTTTAAAACCTCAACAGCATCATTAACTTCAATCAACGACTTCATAACTTTACCATTGAATTCTTTTCTGGGTATAAGATTCGGGCAGTTTATTTCTTATTTACAACAGTCGCAAGGGATATTAGTGAATAAGTTGAATTTGTTACAAAAAACTATTGGTTCGTGTTTTCAAAGTCAAAGAATTTATAATAATAAAGTTCAAGAAATTCAGACTTTTATTTCTAAACTCAGATACGAAGTTCACATTTTAAAAATGAGAGTAAATGATGTCGATGATACTTTTAAAGAAATTGATGGGAAAATTGAAGGCTTGAAAGAATTAGGTTTAATATCAGACGGTGAAATAAAGGGAAATGACAATAAGGGTGTTAATGATATTAGTAATGATAATAATAGTAATAACAATGATAATACTAATACTAATTTAAACACTAAAAATATCAAGAATACTAATAATAAAGAACAAAATGGGCGTTAGCCCTTACATTTAGGTTGGGATTTGGTTTAAGGTTGTTTTTTTTTTGTCTTTTTTTTTTTTTTTTTTTTTTTATAGCTTATTTTCATCACATTGACTAGATTATTTTACTTCTTATAGAAATGCTCGTGTTTTTTTGTTTTTTTTCTTTTGGTTTTTTTATGTTTTTAATTTGTTTTATTTAGTTGAATTAATGAAAAACACTTATTTTGTTTTAATGAATTTTTTTTTTTTTTTATTTTTTTTTTCTGCAGATTATCAAACTGTCAAATAATTATCTCGAAGCGATTTTTTTTTTTTTGTTTTTTTCATTTCACCCGTCACTTTTAACGTCACAATAAGTGACAGAGATGTGGGGCTTCTAATCGGCTGTGACAGTTTCCTTTGTTCCGCATAAAAATAAAAACTATTTTCCCCCAGACTATGAAGTGATGAATGATAATTAAAATGTAATTATATATATATATATATATATAGTTCTCGATGATCACTGATAATTTTGAGATTTTTTTTTATTTTTTTTTTTTTTTCTGTTTCTTTTCCAGTTTATTAATGAAATAAAATCTACACCCTCAATATTAATTTATTTTGTCTAGCTGGATTCAACTATCCCAAAAATTTATTCTTACAATAATTGATGTCCTCTGCTGCCAAATTTCACAAGGGCTTTGTTAAACTTGGTTCACATACTTGCTTGTCTTGTCAACGAAAGATGCCTATTTCATTAAAAACATATAAAAACAATAAAAAAACTTTTTCTACAACCGCCTGGTCCAAAGGGGACATGTTGAAATACAAAACCCAACTCCCAAATTTGCCAGTTCCTGAATTGGATAGTACCGCTACAACTTATCTTCAATCCATAAAACCATTTGTGAAAGATCAAAAGCAATTTGAACTGATAGAGTCAAAATTAAATGATTTCATTAAACCAGGAGGACTTGCTCATATTTTGCAACTGCGCTTGAAAGATCGTGCAAGTAAAAATGACAACTGGATCTCTGAATGGTGGGATAATGACGCATATTTGAGCTATCGTGATCCTGTTATACCATATGTGTCATATTTTTTCAGTCATTCTTCTAATCTCTTACCTCCTTCTATCGAAACCTCTCAGTTGAAAAAGGCGACTTTGTTGATTGATAAGGTGTTGAATTTTAAGAACTTGATTGCTACTGAAACTTTTCCACCCGAAGTTATTAAAGAAACCCCATATGACATGCATGGATTCACGATGATGTTTAATAATTGTCGTCTCCCAGGAGAAAGCATTGATGATACTATTACTTTTAGTCAAACTGATCTTGAAAATCAGTTTCTTGTTGTTATCAAAAACAATCGTTTTTACAAATTATACCATCATAATAAACAAGGAGAAAGATTGAGCCATAGCCAAATATACAACGGTCTTTTTGAAATTTCTCAAGATTCAAATAGCAAAAAAGGATCTCATTCCCAACCTTCAGTGGGGGCATTAACGTCTTGGGACCGTGACTCTTGGTATAAAGCTTTTCATGAGTTACATGACTTTTCAATAATAAATGCCAATACTTTTGATGATATATTTCGCTCTTCATTTATATTATGTTTAGACGAAGTTTCTCCAATCAGTTTGGAAGAAAGATCTCGTTATTGTTGGCATGGAGATGGTGGTAATCGTTATTTCGATAAGCCATTACAATTTTTTGTTGCCGCCAATGGTGCTTCTGGGTTTTTAGGAGAGCATTCTAGAATGGATGGAACTCCAAACTTGACTTTGAATAACTACATTTGCTCCGAATTGTCCAAATTTAAAGATTACAACTTGTTTAAAAATACAAGCTTTACTGGTGAAAATTCAGATTTAATTAATGGATCACCAGTTGAATTGAGATTTGATATACCTTCATCAATTACTAAAATGATAAATCTTGCAGAAAAAAACTTTGAAAATGAAATCAATAATCATGATATAGCAATTTGGCGTTATCAAGGATATGGAAAAGATTTGATCAAAAAATTTGGTTGCTCTCCTGATGCTTTCATACAACTTTTGATGCAATTGGCTTATTATAAATACACTGGAACTCTTCAACCAACTTATGAATCAGCAACTACAAGGCGTTATAAATATGGTCGTACAGAAACTAATCGTACTGTATCTGTTGAAGCTTTAAATTTTGTCAAGACTTTTAATTCATCAAGTGCTACTATAGAAGAGAAAATCTCTAGCTTTAGAACTGCTATTGGTCAACAGAACAAATATATTAAATTAGCATCTTTTGGACGTGCTGTTGATCGTCATATTTATGGGCTTCGTAAATGCCTTAAACCAGGAGAGTCATCTGAATTTTTGAATGATCCAATGACAAAATATTCTTCTACTTGGTATTTATCTACTTCACAATTAAGTTCGGAGTTTTTTAATGGTTATGGATGGTCTGAAGTTCATGAATTAGGGCTTGGTTTGCCTTATATGATCAATAAGGATTGGATGAATATAAGTGTTACTTGTAAGAAAAACAATGCATCTGGATTAAAATCTGCAAGAATGGCTTATTATTTGGAGATGGCAGCTGATGAATTGAAAACAGTTCTTTCTAGTGAACTAAAATCTAAGCTTTGAGTGAGTGAGAGACTATTTACTATACATGATTACAAATTATTTTTTTTTCTTCTTCTTCTTCATCTTTTTCCTATTGATGATGAATGGTGATTTCAATCATTCAGGTTTTACTTTTTCTTATTTATGATTATTATTTATGATTTGAATTTTGACAAACGATGTTGATATAATAATATGTGTATTTTACTCGTAAATTGGTACTGCGCGCAAACGCTCATAATTTTTTTTTTTTTTTGTCCGACAGGGTGATAGTGAAAAGTACCACCACAAAAAAGAAGAAGAAGAAGAAGAAGAAAAAAAAAGGCTAAAGAAAAAAAAGAAAATACAATCAGTTGAAAAGTACCAATTGTTGTATATTTGATCAACTAACTATTAAAAGGGATTATTTCAAAGAAAGAGCTGGTTAATAACTTAATCAATAAAGATGTACTATCGTATAATACAACACAGATCTACTATTGGATTACCACAAGGGTTTAGAGATGCCTTGAGACATCTTGGATTAAAAAAAAGAGGATCGATAAGTTATAGAGAAGTGACCCCAGTTCATGCTGGTATGATTGCCAAAGTTAAAGAATTGGTCAAATTAGAACTTGTGGAAGAACCTAAAACAGTGTCTCAAATCAAGCAAGAAAGAAAAGGTAATCCAGGGTTTGTGGTTGTTGGTCAACATTAAAGAGGATGAATAGAAAGGAAAAAAAAAAAAAAAAAAGAAGAAATGAGATTTAGAAGGTTAGGTTGATGTGTATTGTTACAAGTGTATGGTTGGTGGGAGGCTTATTTTTCTTTGACTCAACTACGGTTTGATGATTTGACGGTCGAATAATAAAGAGGAAAAATGGAAAAGTTTCATTTACATCAAGTTATTGGTTCTTTCGTTTAAATCAAATTTTGATTAAATCAGTGATCATGTATTTATTTTAATTAAAAGTCTGCTTTTTTAGGTGGATTGTTTCACTCTGTATAATAATTTATGTTTTTTTGTTTTTGTTTTTTTATCATTAATAAAATAGAAAGAGACAATAAATAAAAATGAAATTAAAAAAAAAAAAAAAATAAAAAATAAAAAATAAAAGAAAAAGAAAAAAAAAAAAAACACAAAAAAACAATGCTGTTTAATATAAAAATAAAAATAATAATAAAAATAAATGGGTATCTGTAGAAAAAGTCATGAAACTTGGAATAGTTTATGGAAAAGAAATGAATGGATTGAAAAAAAATGTGAAAAAAACCAAAAAAAAAAAAAAAAAAAAAAATCTATTGCAGTTCTTGTTTACCAAATAGAACCAGTTGAAATAGCAGGAGGAGATGAAGAAAATGACAATTTAACGTTTGATTTTTCAGCTAATGGAAGATCTGTGCTTTCTTTGGAAGTATAACCTTTACTTAAACCTGAAGAGATGACAGTTTTATGAGTACTTTTCTTTAAACTCATTGATAAAGCTTTATCAATTGGATCCATTTTGTTCAAATCATCCAAAAGATTAGTTAATTTCAATGCTGAATGAGAGGTATTGTTATTATTATTATTATTTGAGCCGTTTTGTAAAATCGAATTATTATTTATTGAAATCATGGAAGAATCATCAACATCACTAGCGACCAAAAATGAAGGATCTACCATTCTCATGACAGATTCTGCAGTGACTGTTTGACCATCACTTTTCAATATTTTTGGTTTTTTCAATTTTTTAGCTTGATTTGCAGTCAAAGGTTTTTTTGGGGTAAAAAATTCATTTTCTCTAGTGAGTCTTTTTTTCAAACTTTCTTTAAATGATTGATTAAAAGAATCTTCAATTGACGAAAAAGATGATGATGGTGATGATATAGTAAAAATCTCCAATGTATCAGGATTAAGATAACTATTGTTGAGTTTCAAAAGTTTTCTTGTTTCTTTATGTTTATTGATTAATTGAACTGCTGGATCAAGTTCATTTTGAATTTGTAACGTTTGTTGAAGTTTTTTTTCGGTTTTTTTGAAATTATCTTTCAATGGTTCATTTAATTTGCAAATTTCTCTTTTATTGATTCTTTCAATTTCAAAAGCATCTTTAGAATTACCCCCAACCATTTCATTGTATAATTTAGACTTGAAGATGATTTTGTATTTTTCTTCATTAACTTTTGGAGGTTCAATATCAAATACAGTGTCAATGGTCTTGATATTATTAGCAGATGAATCGCTTCTTTTTGGCTTGAACACCTTATTTATTGTGCTTCTTGTATTGTTGTTACTATTATTATTATCATTAGTTCTATTTTTCAAAGGTGAGGTTGCTGTTGTTGTAGACGAGTTTATCAAGTTATTTGAAAGATTTTTTCTCATTGGACTAGGCTTGCTTGAATAAACACCCAACATGTTTGACTGATCGAAAAAAAAAATGAGGAGGGGAGGATGAGAGAAGTAAAATAAGAATCAAAAATAAAGAAATTGGTAATAGAATTAGAAATTTAAATAAATATAAAGAAGTTCTTTTGTTTCTTCAAATAGCAATCTTTTTTTTTTTTTTTTTGAAAATGGTTGATAAAAATAAAGTAGTGTAATATCAATTTGTTTGGTTCCCTCTCACTATCAAGAAAGAGTAGATAATAGAAAATAAAATGAAAATGAAAATGAAAATGTGATTGAGAAAAAAATTATAATTTTTTCTAAAAAAAAAAAAAAAACACTTTGACACAATTGATATCAAAGAAGAGACTTTTGAAGCTCTCTTTATATCAAATTGATATATCTATATATCAATCAATTTGGAAAAAAAAAAAAAAAAAATAAAAATAAATAAAAAAAGAAGGATGCATAACATGCATACTAATGCATTGACTATTTACATTTTTTACTTGTTTATAGTCACGTGCTTTGTTATGATTGTCCCAAAAATGGAAAAAAAACAAAAAAAATAATATTGGGACCTGCAATTCTTTTTAGATTTTGTTATATACACAATACAAGGATAAGATGACCCATAAGAATTAAAAAGAAAATATCTTTTTTTCACTGTTTTTGGATTACAAAATAGATTGAAACAAAATAAATTAAATTGGAACAAAAAAAAAAAAAAAAAAAAAAAAGAGGAACCTCAAAATTACTTTCCATTTAACGATTTTCCTCATTTTTTTATTTTGCTGTTAACCTTTTAGCAAGCTTCTTTACTTTTTGAAAAAAAAAAACTTATGTTTTATTTATCTAAATGAAAGAAAGTTAAGAATTACTCTATTAAAACAAACAGCGTATTGAAAGAATTACTAAAGGATTTCTGGGAGTATATATCTATACACAAAAATGCATTATATTTTTAAGATAAGTCAGGTAAATGTAGACTCAAAGTGTCCAAACCTTCTGTGTGTTACAAATTGGGCCATAAAAGAAATAGGATGCAAAAATAAAGTGCCCTCACTCAGATTTGAACTGAGGATCTCTACATTACTAGTGTAGCGCCTTACCAACTTGGCCATAAGGGCTTTTATTGTCTATGTTACATAAAAGACCTAGTTAAACTATGAAGGTGTTAACTTAATGCATGGCATCAAAACCTCACTTCGAAACCAGAAATTCCATTCAATTCCATCCAATGAGCCTTTTCCTCAACCCTCTTTAGATGTTACATCTTCTATTACAATTTCAGAAATATACTCCAAACTAAATCCAATGTTCAAGACTCACATCAAACCACTAGTGCGTCTGGATATCAATATAAATGATGCCACAAGTTTTTATGAGGGTCTTTACTCTGCTCCATCACATATTGAATCAACTCCTGACCTACAAAAAATATTGACATTCCTCAAATCTTCCTGTAATAACATTAAAATTTCTGATAGCGAAAATCAAATTATGGATTCACCCATAACTATGAATGAATTAACTCAAGCCTTGAAACAACAAAACAGTAGTTCTCAGGTTGGCATTGATGGGTTTTCATCATTGTTTTATCAACAAA
>JASTUB010000460.1:0-13114 GCA_031124825.1 Saccharomycopsis vini
ATTATTATTATTATTATTATTATTATTATTATTATTATTATTATTATTATTATTATTATTATTATTATTATTATTGACTACCACATGAGTTTGAAGAGAACCAATAAGTTTCAAAGTCAGGGTTGTTTCTATAGTTTCTGCTTCCACTAATAAGTTGTTGTTATTTGGAAGTAATGAGACAGCTGTTCCTGACATACTGAAGATCCATATTATTGTATATGTATATGTTTAAGACAATAAATAGGGAGAATGTATAGTGACTTTAACAATCCTATTTTATTTTCAAGTAGTAAGGGTTCTAAAAAGAAAAAAAATAAAATAAAAAGTAAAATTACAATAATATAAATTTTTTTTTCTCTCTCTCTCTCTGTTGTTTTAGAATTGTTTAGATTTGATATTTCATTAATTTTTGAATCAATCTAGTAGTTAAACTAAAACAAATTAAAAAAAAAATTTTCAGGGAGGAACAAAGAGAGAAAGAAAGAGAGAAAGAAAGAGAGAGAAAGTAAAGAAATTTGTGATGTTCCTGAATGTTTTGTTTTTCTTTTTTTCTTTTTCCTCTATTTTTTTTTTTTTTTTTTTTTTTTTTGTTCCCACAACGTTTCTGCTGCTCCAAAACAACGGATCAACGTCTATACATCAAATACCACTATAGAACACTTTATCTTTTTTTTTTTTTTTTTTTTTACAAATAAATACCTTGACTATAAAAATAAATTAACATAAGTTTTTTTTTTAATATTTATATATTATCATGATATACCTTTTTTTTTTTTTGTGCTCTTTTATCTCTCTTTCTCTATTATCGAGAAAAAAATTGTAAAAAAAAAAAAAAAAAAACACGAAAAAGAAAGAAAGAGAAATAATTTATGTACAGTGTAAAGAAGAAAATACAAACGATTTTGGATCAATTCAATCAATTGCTAGAATTGGACTTCTTCTTCTTGTTTTTCTTTTTGTTTTTACTGGTTTTGTTTCCATTGTTGGTGTTAATTCCTCCAATTGTTTGTTGATGTTGTTGCTGTTGTTGTTTTTGTTGTCTAGCTTTCATTTCTTTGATCAATTTTTTATTTCTACTGATATCAAAAGTATATTTAACCAATCTTTCAACCCAGACTTTACAATCTTGAGTGATTTTGTTTCTTAAACCAACATTTTTTTTCAACAAATGTAACAAACCGTTATATTCTCTTAATGTGGCTTCAATTTGACGATCTCCAAGATATGTTTGAGCAACATTACGTTTCAACATTAATGTAACAGTGCTTTCTGGTCCATTAAAAGTTTCACTAAGCTCAATAGCTTTACTGAAAAAGGCTAATGAATCTTTAACCAATCCAATACCTTGATAAACAAAAGCCATACTAGTATATAAAGTAATGGTTAATGGATGTAAACAACAGAATTCCTTGTTTGATTCTTGTTCAACTTTTTCACTACCGTTATTACATTTGATTTTCAAAATATCCAAAATTTTGGTGTAAACTTCAATAGTAGCCAAACTATTACCACGGATGTTTTCCAAAAAGGCCAAATTAACCAATGATAAAATGGTTTTATAAGAATCAAATCCATTGACTCTTTCACCAATAATTACAGATCTCTTTTGATGTTCAATAGCTTCATCCAAATGTCCCCATTCGGCATAAACATTGGCCATAATTGCATAAGTTTCGGCAATTTTTGGATGTAATATACCATAAACTTGTTCTTGTAATGATAAAGATTCATGAAGTAAAGAAATACCAAGGTTAATTTGTTGATCTTTTTGTTTGACGGCTTCTTCATCAGTTTCTTCAACTTGTAAAGCAATGTTATTGTAAAAAATTTCACGACCAGAGTTGAGAATATCTTGAGATAAAGAAGATTCGAAAATACCATCATTAATTTTTGGAACTAAATTCACAACATTAGATGCAATGAAAATAGTGTTTTGAATACTAATTGGTTCTGGAGTACCTTCGAGACTAGAAACACCATTGGATGATTTCTTTTTACCTTTAGATTTCTTTGATTTGTTAGTAGCAATAGTTGAGCTAGAAATGGAATTATTGTTGCTAGCTGACAAAGTAGAAACAAATTTTTCAAAAGATTCTTTACTAAAAGTATAATCTTTAGCATCTAATTGGAAACCAAATTTGATGGCAACTTCTCTTAATAAAGAAATTGGATTGTATCTTATGAATTGTTTAATTTCATCAACAGACAATTTCAATCTGAATCTTGAAGCAATGGAATTACTGACCAAAGAAAGAACTTCATCACAATTGTTTCCAATAGTGGCAACATTAGCTTCGACTAAACTGACAGAATCATTGTAAATTTCTTTCAATCCATCATTGACTTTGAATTGTGGGGTAGAGTTGATGTCAAATCCAAATAATAAGTTCAAGAAATGAGCAATCAAAGATGGAACAAGTTCAATAGTTAAACCATCAACCAATTCACGCAAAATATGTTTTGAAGCACGAGCAATAGTTTCTTGAACAATGACTCTATAAAAAGAGTTGAAAGCACTATAAGATTTATTTAATTCTAAAGCAGCACTATCATCTTCTGAAATATCTTCATCTTCTTCAACTTCATCATCATTTTCTTCTTCAGCTTCTTGTTTTCCGTCAGCTTCAGCAGCTTTTTCTTTTTCTTCGGCTTTAGCTTTAGATTTTTCAGCTTTCTCTTTCTCTTCTTTTTCTTTCAATTCGTTATCTTTAGCAATTTCAACTAATTTGACTTCCAATTCTTTTGTGAAATCTTGTTTCAAATCTTGAATTTTTTTGGCAACATAACCCAAATAACGCATATTGATACCTTCTTTATGTAAAGTAGTGGTCAAATGGTCACCATCAATTGGAACCATAACTTTCCCACTAAAAACATCACCAAGGAATTTATCGATAGTTGAACGTAAATATTGACCAATTTCACGAACAGTTTGCTCATCTTTTTTAATTTCTTGTTTAGTTTCCTCATCAACAGAAGCTGGAATATCACCTTTTAAAGTAAAAACATCAGGATTGAATTGATATTTGGCAGCATCAATCTTAATTTTGGTTTTTTCTTCATCTTCTTTTTCTCCTTCTTTGGTTTCCAATTTTTCACTTTCAAGTTTAATTTCTTCAGAAATTTTTTCTTTAAACCAACTATCCACCAATTCATGTCTTAATAAGACTTGTCTAAATGGATAATCACTTCCATCTTCTTTCCAGTTTTCTTCAACGAATAAAATATCTAATGGAGTAGTTTTGTATAAATCAATAATGTATAATCTATTATCACTACCTTTTAAACCTTTAGTATCTAAACTAGTGACTAATTCAGTAACGTTACTGTAAGACAATTCGCCATCTTCATTTTGGGCTTGAGACCAAACAGTATGTTTTTTCAAATGGAAATAGTCAGCAATACTTTTGAAAGCTTTGTTGAAAACTTTATCATCATTGATTTTGTTTAATTCATCACCAAAACCGTAACTGATTTTTTCACCAGAGATCAATTCTTTATCATTATTCAAAAGTTTTCCATCTTCATCAAAGTCAGTTTCTTCAAATGGCATAACTTGATTGAAAATACCTGGAATTGGAGTTTGACAAACAACTCTGTAACCAGCATAATCAACAATAGTGGTCATTGCATATTTAACTTTTACATCATCCAAGACATTCAATTTTCTAATGGCAACAAGATCTTTTTTAGCAGCATAACGAGCATTTTCTTCAGCATTACCTTGACCATCATAATTTCCAGTAGAATCAATGGCAAAACTGTAAAAAATATTATTTCTTAAAAAGATTTTTTGTTTTAAATCAGTTTCCATTGGATCCAAAGCATCGACATCACCATTAATAATATCAATCACTGTTTTTGTTGCAGTTGTAGTGAATTCAAATCCAATCTTATTAAGAAGAGATTCTCTAGAGACTCTTGTGGTCAAATTATCTTTTGAAAAATCAATAAATTGTTGATAATCTTCGTTCCAGTTACGGTATAAATCACCAGAATCGGCTCCGCCTTGTAAGAATTGGATTTGAGTTTTACCAAAATCTGGTTGAGCATTGGTGTTTGTTAAAGAAGAAGCGGTGTTAGCTACCCAAGGAACAGAAAGAAATGAATTAGTAGGAATCAAAAATTCAAATGGATTACGAGTACTCAAGAATTCCTTATTTAATTCATGAACTTCATTGAATTTTTCAGACAAAAGTTGTAACAAATTGTATAAAGAATGGAATTTTCCTGCGAGTTTTGGTTTAACATTAAGTTTTGGAGATGGTGAGAATTTGGTATTAGAACTATTGTTGATATAAAATCCATTAATAGTGGCGGTTATATGAAAAGATTCACCTTCAAGAGTTTGAACTTGAAGATAAAGCAAATGACCTTGATTCAATCTATAAAAAGATGGTACTGGGTTCCAAGCAGACAAGGATAAATTTTTCAAAGCAGGTTTGAGCAGAGAATATTTAGAAGTGTCAAGAGTTTTACAAAGGGAAATATCCGAGTTATGTTTTTCTTCAACCAATGATCTAAGTTTCAGGAATTCTTCTTTGTCGGAGTCGGTCAATTTGAATTTTGGTTCTTCTTCACCAGCTTCATCATTATTTTCTTGGCGGGTATCATTAGAAAATTGTTTTTCATTTAATTGCCATTCAGAAAAAATGGATTTTCCGGAACTTAATCCAGCATATTCAACTCCTAATGGATCACTATTTTCAAATTGGTGCAATCCAGAGTTTTCTCTAGTTTTAGTTACATGTTCTCTAATAGTTTTCAAAGTATAATTTTTTTCTTTTAAAGTCAATTTCAATTCTAATTCTTCATCTTCTTTAGCGTTTTCAATGTCAACTAGCTCACCCAAAGTAATTTCTTCATGTAAAGAGGAAGAATCATCGTTTGGCAAAGATAAGGTGAATGATGTTAAATGTGAAGTAGCTGGCATCAATGAAATGCTCAAGGCTATAGATTCAATTGATTCATTTGCGGTAGACTTGAAGTTAATTGAGCTAAGCTTTTCTCTAGATGGCAAGTCAACAATAACATTCAAAGTCTTTGGTGGAACTGGTGGTTGTTCACCAGTAGTCCCATCAACGACAGTATCAGACATTGTGTTATTTTTTTTTCCTTTAAATGTCTTATTTTGTTTTTTGACTTCTATAAAATGAGTAAAAGTAAAATACTCTGGAGTATTTTTTTTTTTTTTTTTTTTTTTCACCGTCGACATCCACCCTAAAAAAAAAATTTTTTTTTTTTTTTTCCGCTATTTAAGAACCTCACGGTTGCCGCAACGGAAATGTAGGGACCTTTTAACTGGTAATGAATATATGTAAATACATGATATATTATAAAATTGTAGTTTACCAAAAATATTTGATATAAAAATTAAAGAAAATAGAAACTATATGTTGAACTAGATGGTCCAGGTTAAATATATTTACTAGCAGATTTTAGCCAGGCGCTGGACATGGGGGTTAATTTTTGCTTACCGCCAAACGATTACATATGCTTTTAGGCACAAATGAGTTACTTATTTGACGTACAAAACAGTTAACATGTAAACTACAGTATATACTATAGCACAAATGTCAATTTTTTCCTTCCCTTGTTGTCCTGATTTATGGACTACAAGATGAACTTCTAACTACTCTTTTCGACTTTTTAGTATTTAATGAAAAGAGAAAGATTTGTTAGAGTTTTAGTATAAATTTAAAGTACAATTATTACTTAACTGTTCTGTATTGAGAAATATAACTTTTGTGAATTTCTTATTTTTATTATTTCAGTTTTTTTTTTTTTTGTTTTTTTTGTTTTTTTTTTTGTTTTGCTTTGTGTGTGCTTTTGGAAGGCGTTGAATCGTATAATAGTACAATTAGAATGAGTCATTTAATCATTTTGAGCTAATAAAGAATGGATCAGAATTGTTGGTTTCTAAAATTGAATTAATGATATTGTGTGAAATGAAACCAGATTTATTCAAGAAAATTTGAATAGATTAGTTCCTCATAGATGAATTAATGGCTGACTATGTAATTGAGCTCGATGTTACAAGTGATGCATTGAAATAATCCTGATGTTAATTTTAGTTGAGCATTTTTGAGCATTTTAAAGAGATTTTTTATTTATAGAATATTGTTCATAGTGAAATGTTTCGCAATATAATAAAAATATGATAGAAATATAATAAAATAATTCGAGTATTATGGGATGATTATGAGATCAAATCAGAAGTAGTTGTGAATGGTGTAAATTATAAAATTAAATGACAGAAAAAAAAAAAAAAAAAAAAAATAAAAAAAAATAAACGGCAATTTGACTAATTATTGGCAAAGATAATACTGGTGCCATTTAGAATTATTTTTAGTTATCTAAGTACATAAATTTTTTTTCTATTTAATGGATGACAGTAAGGCATGCTATTAATCAGTTGTTGTTCTTGGTTATCACGGCCTACAAAAAAAAAAAAAAATAGCCGACAAAGACCATTTATGATTGGTTGTAGCCTTGAAAAGAAGTATGATACTTACCGTATTTTGCATGATTGCAAAAAAAAAATATAATATTTTATAGAGGTTAGTTCAAGCGACGATCTCCACAATAGAAAAACTGAAAAAAAAAAAAAAAAAAATACTGAAAAATTTTTGACACATTTTTCAAGTGAGAGAGATTTCAAATGGCAGGCAGACGTTTTGAGGGAGAAAAGAAAAAAAAAAAAAAAAAAAATAGATGATAAAGAAATAGAAAGCGAGCGATTTCAACCATTCAATAGCTTTAGTATAATCATTGATTATTTTCTATTTTTTTTTTTTTTTGTTGTTATTTTTGAACATTAGTCTTCTACTTACTTTTTACATATGAAATTATAAATTTAGATGAATTGTATTCAATTGTTGTTATGATAATATAATTTTCCCCTTGTCTTGTTATTAATATTATTATCCTTTTGTTTGTTGCCATCTTTATTAAAAATTGAATCATCACATTTTTTGTTGTTCAAAATATAGTGTAAAACAAACCGGTTATTAGAAATTAAGAGGGGATTTTATCCCGACACACATACACATACACACACACACACACACACAAATGCGGAATCAAAAAATGCCATTCTCCTCTTCTTCCACCAAATTTTGATTGAATTTTCTTTTATCTGGTAAATAGCGGATAAATCCGCTAATGGAAACCAACAATAAAAAAAAAAATAAAAAAAATAAAAAAAATCAATTAAGCGGAATTAAACAAAAATAAAAAAAAAAAATAAAAAATAAAAAATAAAGAGAAATGAAAGGAAATTAAAAGATAAGGATAGAATATTACATTCTTGAATGCAATTCTTGATTCAAAGATGTTATATAAAAAAAAAACAAAAAAAATCCCATTTATTTTGAATGTGAACTTATCTGGCACGTCAAAAAGTTTCTAATTTTGAAATTTTGAAATTTTTTTTTTTTTCAATTTTTAACGAGGGAATTACCGCATTTTGCCACCACCACCGTAATTTCATAAACCGGTATCTTTCGATCTAATTTCAGTTTGTTAGATTTAAGATTGACTAACCATCATGATCTATTTCAATTTCAATAGCTTTAGTATAATCATTGATTATTTTCTATTTTTTTTTTTTTTGTTGTTATTTTTGAACATTATTAATTATATTTTAATCTTTCAAAAAGAATATATGATAAAATCCCCAACAAACTTAGTCAAAGAGGGCAAACAGGGGGTGGCACGATGAAGATTACTAAAATAAATAAAAAACCCCTCGAGACTGACTATCTGGTGAATCTTATTTACGATAAAAGTCGGAACTGCCACACATGGCAACCTCTACCCCCCACACAATAACCATTTTTTTTGTGTAAAAAAAAAACAGTAAAAAATAACAGTAAAAAAAAAAAAATAATAATAATATTGAAAAAAAAAAAAAAAAAAAAAAAAATAAAAAATAAAAAAAATGCATTTTATATATAATTTGCATATTTTGCTCTTTGTGGTTCAAGATGATCTATAATTATCCTCTCTCTCTTGACTTGTTACTTATATTCAATTAAAAACCATCAATTAAATTTCTTCTTCTCCGATTGCAGTTTTTCTTTAACTGAATCACTAAACCCTCCTCTTCCCCCCCACAAAATAATAAAAAAAAAAAAAAAAAACAATGCCACTCAACATTGAAAATAACATTGCCGCGCTTTCTTTGCAAAGCAACGCTTCAGGTTATATCTCAGTGCCATTTGCTGGTAAAGATAAACAATTCGAACAAGTTCTTGATGAACTTGACAAAGCAGGTTTTATTCCAGAATTTTTGATTGAAACTGAAGCTAAATGGTTCTATGAATCTTTAGGTATCGATGACGTTTATTTTGCTAGGGAATCTGTTGGTGGTATTGTTAGTCATATTCATGCTCTTTATGCTGCTAAATTGGAACAATATGCCAATGGTGATATCAATGTTCCTTTCCTTCACCATTCCAAAGAAGCTAATGATCATGCGGTTTATTTCGACTCCTCAATTCCAAACACAAAAGAATGGGAATCTACTCAATACGAAAAAAGAATCGATGAAAAATATTTGAACAGCTCTAGCGTCTCAAATGGTTATAGAGTTGAAGCTTTCAAAGCCCCATTACAATTGAACTTTGGTTCTGCTAAACCTGGTAAAGATCAGTTCATGAGATTGTTTTTTGTTTATAAAACTCATTTTGAAAATATCGATAAAGTTACTACATCTACAACTGACCTCGATTTGATTGGTGACAAAACTTTCTTAAGAATTTCTTCTGATAACACAAAACAATTGTATTCAAAAATTATTAATGAAGCAGTCAAAATCACTGGTCCAGTTATTCACCATTATCGTGTTGATAATTCAATGGAAAATCGTCTTATCATTGCATTCCAACAAAACACTTCCACCAATTATTCAAGTGCCCTTACTTCATTATTAAATTATTACAAGTTATTAGAAACAAGAAGATATGTTGAACAATTTGCCAATGGTATCACTGTTATTTCTTCATATATTGTCCCAAGTGATGATATTATCGCTTCAGAATTGTCAGTTCATCAAGTCATTAAAGAAGCTTCTCTTTTATATTGTTTACCAAATAACGAATTTTATGATCTTTTCTCCAGCAGCAAATTATCTTTACAAGAATCAATTTATGCTCATTGTGGTGCAATTTTCGTTACTCATTTCCTCAATCGTTTAGGTCCTGAATATGCCAAATTAACTTCATTGTTGGATCCAGGTAAATCTTATCAACATCAAGAAGTTTTGAGTGCTTTAAAAAACCGTTTAAGAGCCGAAACATATACTCCCTCTTTTATTAAAGAAATTTTCATCAAATATCGTTCACTTGTTTCTCGTTTATATCGTCATTTTGCTGATGTTCATTATGTTTCTAGTAAAGTTGAAAGAACTCTTTCTTATCAAAGATTATCAAACATTCAAACTGTGAGCTCTGATGAAGAATTTGAACAAATATTATCAAAAGAAGTCTCACAAAATGAACATGCTGCTTTGGTTTTGCGTGCTTTGTACCGTTTTAACAAGTCTATTTTGAAAACTAATTTTTACACCCCAACAAAAGTTGCCATTTCTTTCCGTCTTGAACCTTCTTTTTTGCCTACTGAAGAATATCCTCAAGTTCCTTTTGGTATGTTCTTTGTTGTTGGTTCCGAATTTAGAGGTTTCCATATAAGATTCCGTGATATTGCTAGAGGTGGTATTCGTGTTGTTCAAAGTAGATCCGAAGATGCTTGGACTGTTAATATGAGAAACTTGATTGATGAAAATTATGGTTTAGCATCAACTCAACAAAGAAAAAATAAAGATATCCCAGAAGGTGGCTCTAAAGGGGTTATTTTACTTAACACTGGCATTGCTCAATCTAGGCCAAAAGCTTCTTTTGAAAAATATATTGATGCTATCATTGATTTGTTGATTAAAGAAGAAGTTCCAGGGGTCAAAGAAAACTTTGTTGATTTATATAATAAACCAGAAATTTTATTTATGGGACCAGATGAAGGTACTTCTGGTTTTGTTGATTGGGCAACTTTACATGCTAGAAAAAGAGGTGCTCCATGGTGGAAATCATTCTTCACTGGTAAATCTCCTTCTTTGGGTGGTATTCCACATGATGAATATGGTATGACTACTTTATCAGTTAGATCATATGTTAAAGGTATTTACAATAAAATGGGTGTTAATGCTGACAGCACTGAAAAGATTATCACCAAATTCCAAACCGGTGGTCCAAGTGGTGATTTAGGATCTAATGAAATTTTGTTGTCTAGTCCTGCAGAAAGATACGTTGCCATTGTAGATGGTCCTGCTTGTGTTGGTGATCCAAATGGATTGGACAGAGCTGAATTGATCAGATTAGCTACTAAAAGATTGGATATTTCTCATTACAATCCTTCTAAATTATCCAAAGATGGTTATTTGATTAAAATTGATGACCAAGATGTGGTATTACCAAATGGTTTAAAATTCCCTAATGGTGTTGTTTTTAGAAATAGTTTCCATTTACGCTTGAAGGATTTATTTGGTAAAATTGATTTGTTTGTTCCTTGTGGGGGTAGACCAGCTTCAATTGACACTAATAATGTTTCTACTCTTATTGATGAAAAAACTGGTAAAACAATCATTCCTTATATCGTTGAAGGTGCAAATTTATTTATCACTCAAGCCGCAAAAATTCATTTAGAAGAAGCTGGAGCAATTTTATTCAAAGATGCTTCCACCAATAAAGGTGGTGTTACTTCTTCATCTAAAGAAGTTTTAGCTTCTTTGGCTCTTGATGATGAAAGTTTCTTATCAAAAATGTGTATTAAAAAAGGTGACACTAAACCTCCGCAATTCTATCAAGATTATGTTAAAGAAGTTCAAGTTATCATTCAAAGAAATGCTAATCTTGAATTCAATGCTTTGTGGAATTTGAAAAATGAAACAGGAAAACCATATTCTGAATTATCTGATGATTTATCATTAGCAATCAACGATTTGGCAGACTCTTTGGCAGATTCAACAACATTATGGACTGAAGATATAGAATTTAGAAATGCTGTTTTGATTGATTCTTTGCCAAATTTGCTTCTTTCTGAAGTTCCAGGTGGTGTTGACACGTTATTGAAAAGAATTCCAGAAGCTTATTTGAAACGTATTTTTAGTACTCAAATTGCAGGAGAATTTGTGTATTCAAAAGGTATTAAAGCCAGTCCTGCCAAGTTTTTGGAATTTATCAGTGCTTTGAGAAAACGTTATGTTAAAGAAGGTTACCTCAAGTACTAAATTCACTCATTTTTGAGAAAAAAATAAAATACAAAAAAAAAAAAAAAAAAAAAAAAAATAATAATAGAGAAGGAGCTTTTTAGAGTGCGTGATGTTTTTTTTTTGTTTTTTTTTGTTTTTTCAAGTCTTTCTTGTTATCCTTCTTTGTTTTTGCTTATGTTATATAATGATCATCACTGTAACTTTATAAAAAAAAAAAAAAAAAAAAAAAAAAAGTTTTTATTATGTTTACTTCATGTCTGATTTTATACTATGTTATTGTCTATTAAATATTTTTTTTTTTTTTTTTTTTTACTGTAAGCAGGCTGTTGCTTTGATCTAGCTGAGCGAAAAAAAATTAGTGAAGTGCCTTACAGCAGAGCAAAAAGTAATAGTGACAATAGTAGTAAAGTTCTGTTAGCTTTCTGGAATGAAATTGGAAGTGAAAGTACTAGTCCAAGGGATGGTGATAGTAATATAAGAAACATGAACTTCTGGTAATCTAATGTTGTCATTCTTAGTTCCAGTAGAAGCACAAGCGCTGATCCATGGTTTAGTACTTTTATAACTAGGCACAAGAAGCTGAACAACAAATAGTGAATCAGCTGGACCAATGTTGAGCAAGTCGAAATGATGACTCTCACTGTTTGCGTCATGGAAAATATAGGATTCTCCATTGTTAATAATATTAGACAAATTGCCTTCTTCATAATTTCTGGGGCATATTATTTCAGAGGAGCAATATTCACACATGCCAATGAATTAAATTTCCAATTACTTTTATTTTCTGGGCTAAGTTATTAAGTTTGGATCTATAAACTAAGAAAAATCAAAACAGCTATGGGTATGCGGTGTTTGGGTGAACTGATGTCTGAAGTCCTTAAAGATCACAAGTAAAATAGAGTAATATAAAATGGCAAAATTAAAACTTTATATATCTCAATTACCATAACTTGAATCATCAACTGAACAAAATCTTAGTCGAAAATCATCAAAATCCAACCTTAAAATAAACTTACATTATTCAAATAAAAATGGAGAAGCGGGAGTTTGTAGAAACATCTAAAGATCTGGTAAAAAGACATAAAAAAGATACACAAAGGTTTCAAGAAAATCTAGAGAAATCACTTGAAATTCTAGAGAAATCATTCCAAAATCTAGAGAAGTCCTCGCCTCGAACTCTGGAAAACTATAGCGTGGGTATCGTTTTCGATTTTAGAAGGCTAGGCGAAACGCCCAATAAGCGTATGGAAGCCTTTGATACTTTTTTTGAGAATTTAAATTTCGTTAGGAAGCAGTATGCTTCTATTCTCGCAACTTTGTACTTTATATTTGATAAAATGTTGTTTGGAGAAAGAACTAAAATTGTAGAAGGCAACAGAAAAGCGAGAAAGAAAGGAGACGATGGTGCAAGAAAGCTGATTTCAGATATACCTGAGCGTCTAACTTTCAGCACAAAGACAATCACAAGCCGGTCAGTATTCGTTTCCCGACTTCCTTTCTTATACTTTGATCCAAATAGTATAGAAGAGTTGAAATTCAAAAAAATAAAAGCGCAACAGATCAAACCTGATTTTAGCTTTAATGGAACATCAAGTGTTTTTTCTGCAATAGAAAATATAGAAAATGAATCTGGTTTCCAGACTTTTATAAGTATGGTTTCGAACAATATTATTGGTAATTCAAAATTGTTTTTTCCAGATAATGATCTCCTCCTAAGCCAGCAGCCACAGGTAGAAGTGAAACTTGAAAAAAATTTGAAGACAACACCAGTCATCATTGTTTATACTGAGGAAATGAGTTGCACTACAGAGCCGCTTTTTGTATTCGAGTGTAAGTGTAATCTCAAAA
>JASTUB010000461.1:0-13105 GCA_031124825.1 Saccharomycopsis vini
TTTTTTTTTTTTTTTTTTTTTTTTTTTTTTTTTTTTTTTTTTTTTTTTTTTTTTTTTTTTTTTTTTTTTTTTTTTCCGTCTGTCGCCTTTTTTTTTGTTAGCCAGTGTCTGGTCTGAATGGAAGGCGTAAGGAAAGTGAGAGGAGTAGGAAAGAGGAAAGAGAGAGGGAGAAGGGGGTTGCCCTCCGTATTTACAATGCAATTAAAAATAAGTGCCCACCCGAGAACTAAGTCGTAGATCAAACGGGCAAAAAAGTATTTATTTACAAAATTTAAATAATTATCAAGATAATATAGTTGTATTCAGATATATTATTTTAAAAAGGCATTAGAGTCAACTTTTTTGATCTCGGATATACAGTATTGGATATCGGCCTTGAACTGTAGGTTATTCAAAAAAAGAACATAGTAGCCATTGATTGTAGTTTACCCTCAACCTACGAAGACAAAATAAAGAAACTTAGTTCTACTTAAATTATGGTTGGTATATGTGGTTACTTGAATTTTCTAAATTCTGCCTCAATTTGATTGGAAGCATTCGACCCTCAAGTTTATTTTTTAACTGATTAAACCCATTTAATCTCGATAACTTGAAGTCGGAGTTTAGGTTGTTAACGTTAAATACAATTTATTTAAACACAATCAAGCCTGAAATTATTGAAATGTTCAACACAAATCGAAATTAGAATTAACATCATTCATACAATATGTAGTGAACTCGCTAGGTCTACATAGGCGAGAAGAGCTAGCACAAGCTTCCAAGAATGAGTGTATGACGGCTCTGTAATGCAATCATCACAATCACGTCTACAAAGCCCCGGGTATCCCATGGCGTCTCTTCCTTCAAAAAAAAATAACACCAAAATGTCAGTGAGACATAGATTGATTTATAACAGAAGTTTGTTTTCATTTTAAAATTCATTAAGGAACTTCAATTCTAAAGGATTTAGTCCATATTGTGTTATTTAAATTCATAAAAAAAGAATGTCTGGGCCAATGGACACAGAAAGGATGGATATTGAAGAAGTATGTCCAACTTTTTTAGAGTAAATTTTCCTGTTGTATTTTCTTTGTGTTTTTTTTTTTTTTTTTTTGTCTTTTTGTATATATATCCAAAATATTAACATTTCAAGCCATCATCATTACCTAATACACCTTCAATATTACCAGATATTCCATTATTTTCGAATTCTGATGCCAATAGCGATTCTAGTGATCCTGTTCGTCACAATGCATTGTTTGTTCAAGGAGTGGATGACTTATCATCAAGAGACATCAAGAAATATTTAGATCATTATCTTAAAGATGCAGTTTTGTCTGCTGATCAAAGAATAAATACATTCCATCTTGAATGGATCAATGACTCCTCATTATGTGTGGTTTTCGAAGATGCTGATTCTTGCTCCAAAGCTTTAGTCATTTTGACTGAAAATTATGATGACATTACTAATTTAACCCCATCTGAAGAACGATTAGGTAAAGCATATCATTTCAAAGAAGAAGGAGATGAGGATTTAACAAAAGAAGGAGACTTATTAGATGGAAAAATTGCGAGTGGAGAAGTTAAGTTTTATTTTAGAATTGCATTGAAGGCTGATAAGAAGGAGAAAAATTCAAAAGAAAAATCAAGATATTACTTGCTACATGGTGAACCAGAAAGAAGATACCATAGACCAATTCGTGGAGGTAGAGTAGATAATAGAAGAGATTACTCAAGAAATAGTTTTAGAGAAAGAGATTCTTATCATAGAAGACAAAGAAAGGGTAATGAAGACGACGGAGAAGAAGAAGCAGACTTATTTGCTGATAAATTGCCAGAATTGAGTAATAAAAGAACACCGTCTTATAGAGATAATGATAGAATGAACATTGAGGATGATCAAGATAATGGCCGATGGAAATCCGATAAATTCCTGGAATTTGAAGATGACTTATTTCCTGGGTTCAAACCTGTGTCAAGGTCAAGATCAAGGTCGAGATCTCCTGAAAGAAGAAGAAGTGGTGAGCTTAGAGACAGAATTGGTGATAGTCGTGGTGGTCGTGACCTTAGAGACAGAATTGGTGATAGTTGTGGTGGTCGTGAACTTAGAGACAGAATTGGTGATAGTCATGGTGGTCGTGATCTTCGGGATAGAATCCAACGAAATGATAGGAGAGAGAATAACAGCCTTGAAGCTAGGTTGGGTTCCAACGAAAGTAGAGGAGGTAGCCTCAAAGATAGAATCGGAAGCAATAGTTACTCAAAAGGTGGCAGAACAAGAAATAGAGCTCATAATTTATTTGATTAATTTATAGCTTGATCCACCTTTGTTTTTTCCTTGTGATTTATTTCATGGAGATTCGTTACTTGATCACAGGTACTATTTAACTTGTTGAACAGTTTATGAAAAAGATTTTTTTTTCTTTCCAACCATGTGTACATTACTATACTCAGATTTATTCTCATTTTTTTGTATATTTATTTTTTCTCATTAACCTCTTTTGTAAAGATTAGTTGTTCTTTTTTGTTGTTGGAAAGGGAGATTTAAATGTATTTTTAGTTTTTTTTTTTGTTTTTTTTTGTTTTTTTTCTTTAAAGACTTCTATTGTATTGTCTTGTATTTTATGTTTGTTAGTATATCTTATAGTATAATTCCAAAAATTATTATAGTTTTTAAATACTTGGATTAGAAATTGTTGGAATGTAGTTATCTAGTTCACAAATAGGTTCAAAATATAGAGTTATCGGGGGTTTATTTTGGGAAATGGGGTGAAGAGCTTTCCTATATAGTATGCAGAAGTCACGTTCACCAAGAAACTCCCGAAAATAGCAGAAAAATTATATTATCGAAAAAATTATTACAAGGTAAACAAAAATAAACTTCTTGATGAAAGAAGATGGATATACAAAATTATAAAGTAATAGAATTATATCACAATGTCGGTATGTATTTGTTACTACTATGGAACTTATATATATGCAGTTGTAATTTTTGTTTTGACTTTTTTTTTTTTTTCTTACTAACAACGAAAATTAACAGACAGAAAAAATTAATCCCAAACCTTTTTTAAAAACATTAATAGATAAACAAGTAAATGTTAGATTGAAATGGAATAAGACAGAATATCGTGGTCGTCTTGTTTCTGTTGATAATTATATGAACTTACAGATCGAAGATGCAATAGAATATACGGATGATGTTGAACAAGGCAAAATTGGAGAAATTTTTATTAGATGCAATAATGTCCTATTTATTGGTGAAGGCGGGGATCCAATAGATGATGATAGCAAAACACCCAAGGAAGAGGAAGACCAAGTTGATGATAATGAAGATAAAGATGAGGAAATGAAACAGTGATGATAGGGCTTTTATTTTATTACTATTATTTTTTTATGATTATTCATTTCACTTAGCATGTCCACAAAGGTTTTTTTTTTTTTTTTTTTTTTTTTTTTTTTTTTTCTTGTTTTCTATTTTATTGTACAATAACTTATAATATATATGCTCATGGAATATTACCTTATTTTGATTTCAGACCAAAATAGTAATAATTTCAACTACGTAGACAAGCTGAAACAAAAAAATATTGCTTATAACTTTATGGCATTAAAAAGGTTCATTAAAAGTATATGGATTATATTTGAGTCAATCTAACTTTTGGTTCATAAGTTACTTCTTTTGAATAATTATTTTTCTCGAAAAGATATTCTAGGGATAAATAACTCCAAATAAAATCGACCAACATCGAGCCTAAACCCAAGAAGTAAACCAAATTAATGGCATAAAAAAAATTGGAGTTCCCACTGCCACTAAAAACCCACAAATAGTAGAAAATTGGACTCAATATAATCGCATGAATAAGTAATAAAATTGAAATGAATGGGTATCTCAAGAAATTGACAATTTTGAAATCAGATTGAAAGACCAAAAGAAGTAACAATTGAAAAATAAACGCCAAATCATTCAATGTAGGATAAGCTTTTGTTAAAACAATGAATCCATAACATAAAATAAATGGGAAGATTTTATATTTATTATGAATTTCCAATTTTGAAAATTTTGAATTTTGAAATCTGACTGTTAATGGAATAATGTAAATGAAATTATAAATGTTGAATACTCCAATGAAAAATTTTGAAAAAAATTCAAAAATTTCAATGAAGAAATACCACCAAACCCCAATATTTGGATTTATTTTAGTAAATAACATATTTGTACCATAAGTGGCCATTAGAAAATTCCAATTATTTCCATTTTGAAGATAACTTGCATAAATTAAACCAATTAATGTTATACCAAAGGGTATCAAAACAATTAAGATGGATTTGAAAGATGATGATGATGAGTTGGTGTATTTGCGAGAATTCAAGGTTAGACCAATAAATGGAATAATCAAAAATAAAGGGTTATAAGATAAATAAGCACCAACCGCCAAAGAGAAACTTGCAACAACAAAATTTTCTAAAACTATTACCGAATATAAAATAAAGGTTATGAAAAAATTGGTGAATATAATACTGGAATTTGAAAGACTAGAAACAAAATTGACAGGATTAAAAGTATAAAATACCGAAAGTAACAATAAATATGAATTTTGATTTTTAGATTTATGAGATTCTAAGAATTTCTCACTCATTTTGATAAATTGAATACTTGTCAATAGGTTGACAAATTGGAATACAAATGATAGTATTAGTCTCCATACCTTGCTATTATTGACACCAATCATTGATTTTACCAAGGTGAAGAGCTTAATTAACAAAGGAGGATGATAAACCACACCACCATCATATGGGTTTATATTATTTTGTAACAAAAAAATCCCTTCTTCAAGGCTTCTAAAACTTGTAATGGGTGTTGAAAGTTCTACTGAAGAGTCCAAGAAACTGGTTAATTTTGGGAAAAAAGATATAAGAAGAAGCTTCAAAATAAAACTAAGGCCTAATACGTAAGCCCATCCCCATTTTGATGATGGATTTGAAAGCAGGATCATTGTTTGATGTTTCTTTGTTTTTAAGCAACAGTTCAGTTTGTATTCCTCAAACCTGTTGGAATAGCTGTACTCATTATAACTTGCGTTAGGTGTAACATAATAAAAATACAAATGAATCTTAGGGGAAAAAAAATAAATTACGCAGCCCTGGTCTATTTATAACCTGTCAATTTTATTCTCGCGCTTTTTATTATAAGCCATGATATATTTCTTTTTTTTTTGTCCAAAATTAAATGTATTACTACAGATCCTATTAAGTTGAAAAATATGTTGTGAGACTTATAACATCATAGCATTTTTTGGCTAACTTCGTAAATACGTAATTCCCTCTATTATTTACCTGTGAACAAGAGGGTTTCTTGTTTGAGCTGCACAAAGATTTTATGCATAGAATTTGATGATTTGAAATGAATCAAAAAATATTATTCAAATCAAATATAACTTGAATTATGAATATAATGAATAATCACTTTGAATGTGACCCAATAAATACTTTTGTGAAATTTTTAACACATCCGATTGCAAATTTTAATTTTATATTTAGTTATTTAAGGTTATTACTGTCAATAGAGTCTTCCACCAAATGGAATATCTTTCTTATTTCTTTGAATACTGGATAAACTTTATTTGAAGCAATCGACAAAAAAAAAAAAAAAAAAAAAAAAAACTCAAACTAAGGGCCGAAGTTATCGTCCAATGTTGAAATTTTAAATTGGGTGTTATTTATTTATTCAACGTACACAAACTTAAGGAGTATCAGATTGATGTTAGTAAATTCTACAGCAATCATTTTTAAACAATTAGAGCAAGCCGTGCCTTAAATTATATAAACTATATCGTTCTTCATTGATTCAACTTAATTATTTCTGCTATACTTTTACAAAAATAAAAATTCAATTAAAAAAATACACCTTCGATTTTTATAATTAAAAGAGATATCAATAGAATAAAAATAAACACAAACTATTAAAAAATTTGCTTTTCTTTTGCAAAAATCATCAGCGTCAAGGCGCGATAATAGTGCAGAGGGAGGAGTAAAAGAAACAATTAGAAAGAAATGAAAACAAGTTGGAAAAAAAAGAACTAAATTTTAGAAAATGCATTAGCTTAAAACATTATGATGAAAAAAATATTGTTGAGAGGTCAAACAAAAAAAAATAAACTGCTTAACCATTGTTAGTGTAAGCACAACGATCATAGTTGGCTGGATCACCATTTTTAAAGGTAGAGAAGTTACCCCACCATTGAGGGAAGTTGTAACTAGTACCAGCGGCACCGGCGACAGCGAAGGATAAGATGAAGACAGCAACTTGAACACCACCAGTTAACCCAGCAGCAACAATATAATTGTATTCTTGGAAGAATTTTGGATGGTATTTTCTCAAGTAAAATTGGGAAAGGAGAGCAACGATGAAATAACTCCAAATTGAAGAGTTAACACCGACACATAACCAACCAATATACCAGACACTCATTGGAACATTAACATTTTGCAAACCCCAGTTTGGTCTGAATTTATGAACAATGTAGAATGGGATTGGAATAAATAAACCAATAGCCAAACAAATTGGAACAATTTCATAAGTTTTACCAGCAGAGAACATTTCTTTGGCTAAAGCACCCCAAGCGATACCTTGAGTGTTATATTGTTGGACATTTTGACCGGACCAAATGGCAGTACCTTCAATACTCAACAATATGTCTCTTTTAGACTCAACAATGGATTCCATCATGATGAAATTGAAAATAGCACCAACAGCAGTACCGATAAGTTGGGCACCGAAAGCAGCTTTTGGAGCCAATTTCAAATATTGAGCTTGTTTCAAATCTTGCAACAATAAAAAGGCTTGAGAAACAGAGTTATAACCGAACAAAGTGAAGTACATGTTAGCCAATGGATAACCTGGTTTAATGTAAGCACCGATTAATTGACAAACAGTTTGCATTTGAGTACCACCGAAACCGAAAATACCGACCAAACCACCAAGCATCAAAGTCAAGATAAAAGCCAAGATCATGGCAATGATCAACATCCACCATGGAAGACCACTGTTACCTTCATAAAGACAAACAATAGCGACGACAAAACTTAAAATTAAAGTAGCCATGTACCACCAGTGAGGGACATCTTCATAAGCCAAGTAGGCTCTAAAATGTGGATCATCACAAATTTCTGGAATGTTTCCATTTTCATCTAATCTTTGATCAAATTCTTTCTTTTCCCAGAATCTAATGTTTTTTCTCCAGTTAACAGCATAAGATTTCAAACTAGTGATCCAGTAGAAAGATGGTTTCAATTTGTCCCAGTGGAAAAGGTACATATAAGTGAAAGTAGAAGCGACAGACAAGTTAGTGGCAAGCAAGTAAACAACATAAGTGGCGGTCATGTATGGAACACCTTGAACTTTTAAAGCGGCAGGGTCAAGTTTGTTTTTAGAATCCAAGATCAAACTTTGATTGTAAACCAAATAATTACCTGGTTCAGAATCTTCATAAAACAAATCTTGAGACATGAATGGAAAATTTTTAGCTTTCCAGACGTTATTGTAGTAAACACCCAAGAAAACAACAATACATAAAATGTAACCGACAATGTTGTTCATAATAGCAACTAAAGGTTGGACCATAGGGTTAGCAGTAGAAGCAATATAATTCCAATCGAAACAGAAAGAGAAAAAGCCTAAACCTTCATTACCATTTGTACCACCGAAGATTCTAGAAACAGTAGGATTATTACCAGCGTGGGACATACAAACTGGGGAGAAACCAATCAACAATGGGAACATCCATTCAGGGATGATTTCATAAAAGAACATAATAAGGAAACAAATGTAAAACCATTTCATTTGTTTGTTAGATTTAACTTTATCACCATGTAAAGTTTGAATACTTGCAACTTGAGCAACAATGTTTGGATAGAACATTTCAGTTGGATAAACCAAAGAGTTTCTTAACAAACCACATAAACCATAACCCATTAATTGAGAACTGAAAGTCATAAAAATTGAGACACCTCTGTTAACAGTCATATTAGTGTACCAAAGTTTTTGGACAGCTAAAACTTCAATAGCTAAAGCACAGTTAGCAGCAGCAGAAGCCATAATAGTGATAAAAACATGTTCTTTTTTGTTGAAAGGATAAGGATTCAAATATTTCAAAATACCTTTTCTTGGAATAAATCTAGACATAGCTTCACCAAAGACATAAGCCAACAACATTAAGAAAATACCGTTAACAACAATAGTTTGAGGTTTGAAATAGAAAATACATTGCAAGACCCCACCGAAAATAGCCAAACCAATACCAATGATAAGAGATCTTAAATTCCAAACACTTAAAGTTGGATCATCAGAAGAATCAATGATTTTGACAACAATATCTCTATTGGTTTTGAATTCTGGAGTAGCTAATTCATCTTCAGAGGTAGTTTCGACACTTTCTTTAGTTTCGAAAGCTTTTTTTTCATTGTATTCACTGAGGGCAGCAGATTTAACAGCTTCAAGCTCCCCATCAGCCCTAACGTCAATATTAGCGACGGTAGGCATTATAATAATTTATTTAATTTGAAATTATAAAGAAATTGAAAGAATGATTAATTGACCAACAATCTTTATTTTCTTTTGATTTGAAGAGAAAAAAAAAAATTTAACAAATAATTAAAATGTTTGATAAGCAATGGATCTGTCATATATATATATATATATACGTAAATCTGTTTATCTGATATGAGGAATATTAATAGATTAGGGCCTGTAAAAAGAACTTCAGTCTTTTCTTTCTAGGGCATGGTGCTAAAACCTTTTTGCAGCCATATGCAGTATTTGACGTTTTTGGAAATATGTGATGAGCCTTCCGTGGCCAAAAAAAAATAAGACAATCTTTATTTCTTTTTTTTAAAAAATTCTTTTTTTTTTTTTCTTTTTTTTTTCTATTTTTTTTTTTTTTTTTTTCCCGTTATCTGTTTTTATACATTTATCCTCATCACCACACATTTTTTTTTTTTGCTTTTTCTTTTTCTTCGTTATGGAGCCTATTTTTGTTTATGCTCTATAATCCCATACATGTGAAAAAAAAAGAAAATCCTGGCAGATTGATAGATAGAAATTCCTGGTCAAAAATATTTTGCATTGGGTAGGGTAGCTATTTCTTCTGCTTCTTCTGCTTCTGCCTCTTACTTTTTTTTATATGACAAAAGACTCGTGAGGAACTTTTTTTTTACAGAGAACAGAGGCTTGTAACATTTTTTATTAGTAGTAATAATAATAATAAGAATTTTTTTTAATAAATATATGTAGCATTAATTTTTTCCCGCTGGTAAAATAAAACATTTAACATCGCCAAGATAAATAAATGCAATCAAAATGAAAATTGAAATGAAAATAAGAAATTACGATTTAATTAAACTAAAAAAGTACTACAAATTACATTTTTCCACTAGTATTGAGATGAAATTATACTAAAAAGAGAAAAACAACATCCCAAGAAAAAGCCCCCCATGCAAGGAACCTCATACATATCTTGTGTGTGAGAGAGAGAGAGAGAGAGAGAGAGAGAAAAAAAAAAAAAAATAAAAAAAAAAAAGAAGCACGATAAGGAAATAAAAATAAAAATTTACATTAAAAAAATTGAAGAGCAGGAGATGGCGGTGGGAATAATAGGAAGAATAACAATTAGAATAATTATAATCGTTTATGTGAGTGTATATATTTTGTTATTTTACTGCCACTACTAGTATTATTATTTAGTTATTTGTTATGGCACTACAATTGTTTTCCAAAAATAAGGACAGCCGTGTCTCTTATCTATATGCAAAAAGAAAGAAAAATAAAAAAAAAAAAAATAAATAAATAAATAAAAAAAAAAATAAAAAAAATAAAAAAAAATTTCAATGTCACATCACAAAAATTAAACTCCCAAATGAAAGTGAAAATAAAATTTAACGCAGCCAAGGGAAATGGGAATTATTTAATGATGAGTACTTGAAAAACTGTCAAATGCATATCATATGAATAAAATAGCCAGTTAATTTTTTATTTTTCTCATTTATGGTATTTGTTCTGTTTATTCTTAAAAGACATGTTTTATTTTTTCCTTTTTTTTAAAAATTTTTTTTTTCTTTTTTGTTTTGCGTATTGATAAGAAAAAACAAAAAAAGAAAAAAAAGATTTTTTTGTATGATATTTATTATTAGATAGTATTTTAGTAGTACAAGTCCGCCGGGACTTTAATTAAATGGCTTTTTACATTTCTTTTTAGTTCTAAATTGTGGAGAGACAAGAAATTTTCAAGATTTGTATCTGCTTATCTAATTTAGATGTAGATTAAATGATTATCATTACTAATATCTTACAATCACTTGTTTATTATTAACTGAAAATTCATATATATTTACGCGAGCGACCATCAATTTTTCTGCTTTTCTCTTTTTTTTTTTTTTTTTTTTTGTGTATACTTTTTTTTTTTTATATTGGTATCTTTTCCATTTTGTACATATATGTTATATAACTAATATTTATTTATTTTTCATATATTCAATGATAGTTATCAAGAAGTAATCTAAATAGAGAAATAATACCTCCTGCCCCTGGAACACATTAATTGTGTGTATCTCATCTTTCCTTAGATTCCGTGAGTGGGTGTGTATATATAACAATAATCTCTATATCATATTATATGATGAGGAAAATTTGAAATAATCCATAGTAAGGCTTTTATTACATCACATAGGGGATAGAATGAACATATGAAAATAGGGGAACAAAATTGGAGAAAGTCACTATTTCACTACAACTATAACCTTATTATTGGGTGGCCATATTTTTAGTTGTTTTGGGAGGCATATGTGAACTAGATAATAATAATAAAAATTATAATAATAATAATAAAGTAATGCAGATATATAGCCCAAATGGCGTTATTCAACTGGCAAAAAAAAAAAAAAAAAAAAAATTGAACTATCTACTTTGCAACTGATTATTAGGAACACGCTAAAAATTCATTTGACAAAAAAAAAAAAAAAAAAAAATGGAATAAATCTTACAAGCGCCAAATAGATGGGTTTGACATTCAAATTGTTGTTGTTTAGTATAATTGATATATATTGGTAATAATTTAGACATATTATAATAATTACATCCAATTTTAGAAATTATTTCCTATAAAAATATGATAAATTTTCATAGGCTGCTAGCGAATACTCCATTCCAGCGGAATTTATTGGTTGTTTTTTTTTTTTTTTTTTATTTTTTTTTTTTTTTTCTGCAGGGAGATAAAAGCCGGAAAACGGAATTTTTTTTTTTTTTTTGTTTTAAAATTAATTAATATTATTATTTTTTTAACTTAACTTATTAAATTATCACACTTTAAAAGCGCGGGAAAAAAAAAATTAAACAAATACAAAGAGAAAAAATAAATCTTGGTATTTAATAATAAAGACATTTATTGAAAAATATATAAAACTATTTATTCTATATATATGTATATATCTTTCATATGTATCCTAGATAATCAATAAGGTGAAGGTTTATTAGTCATACATTATAGTTCATTATCGGCCCACCGATAAATAATAGGATAAAAAATTTAAAGTTGTCTTTGTCTTTGATAAAAAAAATTTCATCAGCAGATAAAAATTGTTGTTATTTACTGGCTGGGGAGGAAAGAAGAAGAGAAAAATTGTCCTTTGTTGAGGAGCTCATAATCCTTCCGTCGGATTTACATTCCCCCATAGGATTAATAAGGGACTCTTTCTCTCTTTCTCTCTCTCTCTTTCTCTCTCTTTCATTTTTCTTACTCTATCTTACATTTAATCCTATGGAGCTTTTTTAGCAGTGGTTAAAAAAAAAAAAAAAATAAACGGTTAAATGTTTTTTTCTCAAAAAGAATTTTCAAAATGCAGTTACCATGTTGTAAGAATTGAATATGATTTCATCCACAAGCTGATACGCATATAGAGCCTCAAGAGTAAGTAAGATAAAGAAAGAAAAAAAAAAAAAAAAAAAGGTTTCAAGAGGGAAATAGAACAAATCATTAATCAATTGTTATTCTTTTTTTTTTTTTTTTTTGTCGTAAACGTATTGAAAATAAACATTGGAGAATCTTCTTCTATGTCATTATTGGTTTCATTTCTTCAATGGTTGATAATAAGAAAATGAATGGAATAAATACAACAATTGTAATTATAAATAGAAAAAATAAAAATAAAAAAAAAAAAAAAAAAAAATACAATAATAACATTATTATTATTATTATTACCACTACTACTACAGAAAATGACAATCTATTACAATACCAATATTTTGGGATGAAAAAGACAATGTGAAAACAAGAAAAAGCTTATAAATAAGAAAATGAAAATCCTTAAAAATAAGAAAATTACATCAAAGACTTGCTTACCAGTAGAGCCCTGTTTAATTACATAGTCATCTTCATTTCTTCTTTTACAAATTCATCGTAATAAAAATATTAAAATATTTTTGAACCTATTTTGAATATGTTGCTCAAAAAATTATATCCAACACACGGACCATAATATTTTCTTTTTCTGTGAATAATCTATTAAAATAATTTTTTTATTTTCGTGAATTGACATAATTAAGTTATTTCAATTTAACTGCATACCTATATCTGTTTGACTCCATAATTGCTTTGAGATTTGACATTGAATATAATAGTGGTTAATGTAAGTCTAATTTTGTCTGAGCAAGTGTCTCAGAGTAATTTTCCGGATGAAAGTTACAATATATGCAAGGACTATTAGTGGATTTGAATATTGTAAGTCCCAAATTCATAAGATAGGTTCTCTCCATTGTATCTGGATGTTCTTTTGCAATCTGATTAAGCTTTTTCCCAATACTTTTTTTGATGCTTTGGAGTTATATCATGAAAATTTAGCAAAGTTGTGGAAATTTTGGAACTGTTTTTTTTTCTCCTGTTCTTTTTTGCTTCCTTTTTTAAAATCACAATTGAAATTTCAGGTCTTATTGTTCTTTAATTCATAGGGACTGGGCTTTTTAAAATATTTTGAAATTCATTATCTCTAATATTTTGCATAGCATGGATTGGGTTTTGATGATCCAATTCGAATAGAATTTCCCATGCTTTTAAATAAGCTTTTTCGGATTTGGAGAAAA
>JASTUB010000462.1:0-13007 GCA_031124825.1 Saccharomycopsis vini
AATAATAATAATAATAATAATAATAATAATAATAATAATAATAATAATAATAATAATAGTAATAATAATAATAATAAAAATATTAATAATAGTCTCCAATGTCCGACTCATTCGAAGCTGTTTATGCTGTTCCAATGGAATGCCTGTCTTGTGTAGACAGTGTATCTAATGCTTTATCCCAACTTGCAGGAATCAACAAATATGATATTGATTTAAAAACTCAATTAGTTTCAGTTACTGGATCAGTGGCACCATCAAAAATTGTTAGTGCAATTCAAGATATAGGTAAAGATGCAATCATCAGAGGTACTGGGAAACCAGATTCTGCAGCAGTTGCAATTCTTGAAAGTTTTGCAATTGAAGATAATTTATCCCCGGTTAAAGGTCTTGCTAGAATGGTGGCAGTCAATGATAAATCTCTTTTGATTGATTTGACTTTAAATGGACTTCCAAAAGGTACTTATTATCCATCAATCAGATCATCCGGAAATATATCTCAAGGAGCAATGTCAACTGGAAGTTGTTATAAAAAATTGGACCCAATTTCAGTAAATGAAAAATCCAACGAAAATAATAAATTATATTATGGTCAAGGCTTTGTTAAAATTGATCTAACAATCGGTGAATTGATCGGTAGAAGTGTTACTATAAGTAGAGAAGAAAACAACTTGACGACTGATTCTTTAGTTGGAGTGATTGCCAGAAGCGCTGGTGTCTGGCAAAATGATAAACAAGTTTGCAGTTGCACTGGTAAAACTATTTGGCAAGAAAGAGATGATGCAATTCATCATGGTATTAAAATGTAGTTTGATTATTTATTCATGTTTACGACTTATTACTTGATTTCCCCCTTTCTCTCTCTCTCTCGCTCGCTATATACATTTTCTATGCTATTCTAATATATGTTTTATTTCGGTAATGGCCTCAGTTATTTGGACTGACTTTTATAGGATTACTTACAGTTTATTAATTTTTCAAACACAGAATAGTACATTATGGATAAATTGCATCAGTTATTAAGCCATTAAACAACACATAATAATAATGAATAAGAAATTAATAGTAATAATAAGTATAGTGTGTATGTGTGCGTATAAGAACAGTAAAAACAAGAAATCACAAACTATTTTACCCCGTCATTAAAATTTGCTTGCTATAATTTATGATATTGCAGCCCGTCAAGATCATATTTCATCGTCAAGTTGTATATTTGAAGCTTTTTTGATTTCTTTAACTTGCTGCGGCTGCTGTTTTTTTGAATTTTTTGGATTCTTTGGTGATTTTGGATCATATGATTTGGAAGATTTGGCATTTTTCACCTCAGATTTTTCATCATTAGAATCATCTTTATCAAGAATTGTTGATTTTGAGTTTTTTTTCTTGTCATCATCATTATTACTGTCAGCCTTTTTAGACGATCCTTTTGATGATCCTTTTGAAATTTCTTTTGATGATTCTTTTGATGATTCTTTTGAAGACTCTTTTGAAGATCCTTTTGGTTTACCTTTTGTGGTTTCAATTTCAACTTCTGGTTCGTCATCTTCTTCATCATCTTCTTCTTCTAAGCTTTCGGCTTTAACATGTTTAAGAGGTTTTTCTTCCTCGCTATAATCTGAAGGAGAACCTTTTTGAATACCGACAAATTCATTTGGAGACGCCAATTGGTAATCGGCCTCTACTTCTTTTGGTCCAATTGTACTGAATACTATATAGCCCACTGTTAAAAGTGCAAGAAGATAGACAAAAAACCTACGGTTGTTGAAGGAAATAGATTTCTTCTTTGGTTTCATACGATAAGGAACCGGTTTTGGTAATGATGATGGAGATGACATAATTTTGTTTATTGATCTGATCAGCAAGTTTTCAAAATAATTTCAATATTATTTGGTAATGTTTAAATACCGATATACCGCA
This sequence comes from Saccharomycopsis vini, assembly GCA_031124825.1. Classification (NCBI taxonomy): domain Eukaryota; kingdom Fungi; phylum Ascomycota; class Saccharomycetes; order Ascoideales; family Saccharomycopsidaceae; genus Saccharomycopsis; species Saccharomycopsis vini. The sequence goes on from JASTUB010000462.1 coordinate 1,915, forward strand.
AATAAACACAAAATTTTTAGGATAGAAATAAAAGAATTTTTTTGTTAAAAAAATGGCAATGAGATCAACTAGTATAGCTTTGGTTTGAAAGGAAAGTTTTTGTGGGAAATTAAAAAGAAAAAAAAAAAGACAAAGGGGGAAGAAAAAAACGTCGCATACATCCAAACATCAATTAATACGTCTAATTATTTATTAAATTATTTATTTGTAGATATTGACTATTTTTTTATTAATATTAAAGCAGTAATGTAACGATCCAAGTACAATTTATTGTTTTATCCTTTTGAATTGTTTTTTGTTTTACTGTCTTCTTTTGAAATGAAAAGAAAAAAAGAAATTAAATATGTCAATCGTAGCACCATAAATACTTGACTTTTCTTGATCCAAACTACATGAATGTGTGGAGATGTAGAATGGAGTTAGAATTAAAACCACCTATATTTTCAATTGGCACCACGATCTTATTCTGTTTTATTCTATTTTTTATTTATTTTTTTTTATTTTTATTTTTATTTTTTTTTATTTTTATTTATATTTTTTTTTTTTTTTTTTTATTTTTTTTTATTTTTATTTTTATTTTTTTTTCCTATATTGATCCCTTTGCAGCTTCTTTTCACCATCAAATAGTATTTATCTACTAAATCGAAAGAAAAAAACGCCAAAAAAAGAGTGACAATGAAACAAAATGAGATAAAACAAAAACCAAAATAAACATGATCAAATCAAAATGAAAAATCAATCATCAAATAGAGAAAATAAAAAAAAAAGACGATGATAATTAATAATTCAGGTGATTTTGTTTTGCAAAAAAATTCGAAAAAAGTAAAGAGAATCACAAATGAAGAGGAAATAAATTAAAAACAATAGTGAAAAATTAAAACCAATGAAAATAAACCAAAACAACAAAACAAAAAAAAATGAAAACAAGAAACAATATAGTATATGACAGAAAATACCACCGCAAAGAAAAAAAAAAAAAAAAAAAAACAAGAAAAAACTAGGGAATTTTAATGTAAGTAATAATAAGAAGAATTCAGAAACAATAGCAGGAAAAAGAGAGAAAAAAGAAAACAATATAGATTCTCTAAATATACAAGATGAGAAATTTTCTTCCAATGACACCAACATAAACACACACACTCAACGCAACAAAACAAACCACAAACACCTAAAGGTCACCAAACCCATAAATGCAGAGATTAAAAAAAGATAGAGAAAGTTGAAGCAATAAGTTTGAAAAACAATGTACAACCACTTTCCTTAGTATAAAAAAATAAAATAAAATAAAATAAAATAAAATAAATAAGCGGAAAGACAAAGAGAAAAAAAATTGTACTAACAGTTATTGTATCAAAAAGGTACAGAATGGGTAGCGCAACACCAAACGCCAATTTTTTTGAAACCTTTCATGCATATGCGTTGAACCTTTTTTCTTGATATCATGTAACTCACAAGCAAAATAAACGAACTTCAACAAAAAAATTATGCTTCATTTTCTCATTTGACAATCTTTTTATGGGTTCTTAAGTGCTGTGCCAAATTATCACTTCTACTGAAAGTTTTATCACAATGCTGACATTCAAAAGGCCTTTCATTACTATGCACAGATCTAAAATGCCTTTTCAAATGTTCTTGTCTTTTGAATGATTTTTCACATTTCGCACATTGGAAAGGTTTATCAGGGTTAGCAGAAGGAATAGAAATATTTTCAAGATTACTAATAGCAAGTTTTTTTGAATTGACATTAGCACTGATGGTGTTATTAGTATTAGCACTATTATTATTAGCGTGTTGAATATTGTTCACAAAAGGAGATTTAGGTTTTGTAACCTTGCTGTTTGTTGAAAAAGATCCATCTAAACTAGATATTGAATGATGCGATTGGCTGTAAGTTATAGAGTTGGAAGAAGAATCATTTAATAATGGAGATTTATTTGAGATTGATCTTCTATTCAAATCAATCAAAGATTCAGATTTTGTTCTTTTTCGTCTTTTTGTTACTTTTCTTTTCAATTCCTTTGTTGATAATGCCATCAGTTCAATAACAGATTCTGTTAAATTTGGTGATGGTGTCGCTTGTATACTGTCATAGTTTTCATCTGTTTGATCAATTGCAATCAAAGTTTTGGAATCACAATTTCCATTATCATCATCATCATTATCATTACTATCACCGTTATAATCCACACCATTATCAGCTACTGCATCTTCAAACAATGGACTGATACTAGTTGGCTCATTAACTGACAATAATGAGTTTTCCTTTTCGTCATTATAAAAACCGCTTCTACCAAATGGAGAACTATCATAAAATGAATCTTCAAAAAACGACGAATTTTCTATGGTCGCTCTCTCGGTTATATTTTCAATTCTTTCAGAAATTGAAGGTTTCTTTTGACTAATAGGTGATAATTTTTCACTTTCTTTCATTAATAAAAGAGTTTTTTCAACATCACTATTATTATTCCATTGAGCTATTGCATCAATTGCTTCACCTCTCATTCTGAAATCAAATTTACTATCATGTCCAGAGTTTATATAAGTAGAATTTGAGTTGTTACTATTAACGGGAGTGGTGATTGCATTGCTATTTTCATTATAGCTCTTATTGTCATTAATGTTTAAGAACATTTCATCTTTAAAATTCTTATAAACCCTTTTTTTATTTTGCTTTTTGTTATCATTGTTGGCTTGAGTTGAATCTTCGTCTAGTTCTCTTGGATTGATAGTATATGCTAAACTATCTCTTGCTGAAATAGATTCAATAGGGTCCGTAGGTGGTGGGAATGTTATATTTAAATCAGATTTACCAAAACTGTTGCTGCGATCATCCTTTATATTCAATTGTAAATTATTGAATCTGAAATCAATAGAAGTTAAGGAGTTAGATGATCTGTTGTGAGATTTTGAGGAAGGGCCATCAATTATAGCACTATTGTTGCTACTTAATGAAGATCTTAAAGAGTTTTGGCCCTGCATTAATGAAGATGACATAGAAGAGTTGGACCTATTGGTATCTGATGAGTTTTCGTTCTCTAATGTTGATGATATAGATGAGAAAAATGGTTTTTGACTCACAATATTTTGTTTATAACCTAAAGGTAAAGTTGTGTAAAAATGAGAGATATCATTCTGATTGTTGTTTTTAATTTGAGCAATATCCATTGATGGTGTACTTACATTTGAATTAGTAGCGCTTGTTAAATTTAAAAGTTCTTCGCCGGTTATCACCGTTCGTTCATGGATAGGTATCAATCTATTATTAGTATCATCAATAAACAATAATGGTTTATTATGATTAATTATGGGAGAGTGATAAGTAAAATGGAGGTTGTTAATTTGTGTATCAGTTAAAGGACTTCCAGCTCTCAGTGGATCATCATATGTGGGGTAGTAATAGTTTTTGCGGATATTGTTGTCAAAATTTGAAACAGGAATGTGCGAAGCGCCAAAACTGTTTTTTAAACCGGCGTTATTCTGAGTAATGTTATTTTCATGATTTTTATTATTACTATGGCTGTGGTTATAATTACTAATATTGTCTGGAAAAAAAGATGTATCTAAGGATGCTTCAGTATTGTAATGATTACTGTTTGTTGTTTTTGTAGAGGAAGAAGAATTTTGATAGTTTGGCACACCATCGCGGATAGGCTTGATAACCGAAAACGGCTTTTCTAAAGTTGATTCAGGCAGAGATAAGGCGACGAACTCATTTGCTAGATCTTGAGGTAGGTTATTTATTTGAGAGTTAGAAGGGTCATTAAAAGGAATATTTTGTAAGTTTGTGTTATAAAGTGACATATCCATATCTTGGAAAAGATCTTCTTGATTAAAAGTGGTTGTCATCTTTTTTTTTTTTTTTTTTTTTTTTTTTATAGTATGTTTGATTTTGTTGGATTAGTAAGAGCAACAAACAACGTGGGTAATTCCACTAACTCTTGAGCAAAAAAGGACCCTAAATAAAAAAAAATGTATTTATAATAGTATATTCTATGCACCATTAATGGTGAAGTACAGAAAGGAAGAAAGAAATCAGATATTATTGAAAAAAATTAATTGTTAGAAAAAAAATGACAGTTTTCCCAGCAACAATAGAAAAGAGAATATTAATAACCTCATCGCGCTTTTTTTCCTGACATGTGGTGATCTTCTCTTCTTAGACGAATCCGGACCCCAGGGTTGGCCGGGTCATCCTGCTCAATAGTCACTCACCGCAGTATAAGGGCGGTAAGTGCCTACTTCACAGCACTTTGAAAACTATTTTATAATAATAATAATAATAGACTTTATAAATAATATTTGCACAGAATAAATAATATGACATTTTTTTTACTACTTCGCTTGTGTGGAAGAAGAAGAACAAGAAAGATGTACTGCCACTGTATGTGGGTAGGAGTGTGGAGGAGATGACAGGTGTCTGATATTTGCCTATTATGCATAAGTCATACAATATTACAGTGCAATGAATAATATATTACTAGAAAGATTTATAAGAATAACGGCTTTAATTTTATTGTTACCACAATATTAATTCAAAAAATATGTAGCTAGTTTTTAACATGGGTTTCAATTTATGGTCAATCAAATGGGGCGAAAGTGTTTCATCTTTCAAGTGCAAATTGTCAGTTGTTTACTGTACAGATCTTATTGTAGTGGTTAAAAATTGAATAAGCATAGAAACGAATAACGGGGTTCAGAACCCCCTATAAATAGATGGAGGAAAAACAAGGCTTTTTTTCTTCCACTTTATTTTTTTTCTTCGTGTAATTTTGATTTTTGTTGTCTTTTTTTTTTTTTTTTTTTTTTTGCTTTTTCATGAAATAGGCAAAATAGCAAACACTCTTCTCTACACCCACCCAATAATCCATAATTTAATCTCTTTCTTTCACTTTATTAAAAATCAATCAGTTATAGATCCATTCTTTTTCTTTTTTTTTTTTTTTTTTCATTGATTTCCTTGATATACCAGGTCTTTCTTTCTCTCTAAATCAAATTTTCTGGCTAATAATAGAAAAAAAAAAGAAAAAGTAAACATATTAATCAATACAGCCGGCGTTTCGAGAAACAAATAATATTTATTCCTTTCAATAATTCTCTAATAAAAAAAAAAAAAAAAAAAAAGTTCCAAATTTTCTCATTCTTAATTCTAAACTAAATCAATCAAAAAATACATATTCATCAACTACATCTTAAAATTCTTCTCCCCATAGGAAACAAAATCAAAAATCAAAAAACATCAAATAATGGAAGATAAATATATTGGCTTAGGGCTTGCCATGTCCTCTTCTTTGGCCATTGGTACATCATTCATTATTACCAAATTAGGCCTTATAGATGCTCAAAAAAAAGGTTTTGATAATAATCAAGGGTTTGAATATCTTAAAAGCCCTATTTGGTGGGCTGGTATTGCTACAATGGCCATTGGAGAAATTGCAAATTTTGCTGCTTATACATTTGCCCCTGCCATTTTGGTCACTCCTTTAGGTGCATTGTCAGTGATTATAGGTGCTATTTTGGCTTCTTTCTTTTTAAAAGAAGAATTGGGTACTTTAGGTAAAATGGGGTGCACTATTTGTATTTTAGGTTCTGTCATTATTGTTTTACATGCTCCTCCTGATAAAGAAATTCAAACCGTTGATGAAATTTTGGATTATGCTTTGAAACCCGGCTTCTTAATTTACTGTTTAGCGGTTACAATCTTTGCCACTTTCATGATTTATAAAGTTGCACCAAAATATGGTACCAAAAACCCTGTTATTTATGTTTCTATTTGTTCGACTGTTGGTTCTATTTCAGTCATGTCAATCAAAGCATTTGGCATTGCTTTAAAATTGACATTTGCTGGTAATAATCAATTTACCCATTTATCAACCTATTTTTTCATTATTGTCGTGGTCTTTTGTATTTTAACTCAAATGAACTATTTCAATAAAGCTTTGGATCAATTTGATACTTCAATCGTCAACCCATTATATTATGTCTCATTTACAACTTTTACTCTTTTGGCTTCTTTCATTTTATTTAGAGGTTTCAATACTGCTTCCTCAATCAATATCATATCCTTGATTTGTGGTTTTATAATCATTTTCATTGGTGTTTATTTGCTAAACATATCTAGAAAACATAAAAATGAAGATTTATTACCAGTTTCTACTAATGAAGATCAAGAGAGATTATTTGGTTCAGGAAAAAATATTGGCGATATTCCCTTGGATAATGGAGTAGGTGGTGGTGTGTCTATAAGAAGATCATTGCAATTACATAGAAGAGTGAGTTCAGCTACTCATAGTCTCTTTAGTCTAGAGCATGATGAAGGATTGGGATTGACATCATTAAATGAAGAAGATGAACGTAATGAATTCATGATTTGATTTATGCTGATGTTTGCCATTTCAGATTAGCATATATCTATTTATATTTAAAAAATCAAACGAAAAAAAAAAAAAAAAAAAAAACTTCAAGAATTTCTATTTATATCACCTATAAATATTATTTCTGCTGGACAAATTACCCCTATTTCATTACATTATTAAAACATTTTCAATGAAATTCTCTAATGCCTTTGATATTTTATGCCTTTTGCTTTCTTCTTTATTGGTTCATCTTTAATTTCATGGGGACTTTTTTTTTTTCTACCTCCTTTCATTTCTCGAAAAATCATAAATTGTTTCGTTATTATCTTTACATTTCACAAAGAAGAACTAAAGCAAATAAAGTGCTCAAGTTTCTACTCATGTTTGTTTTTTGTTTTGGTTACAAGTTCTGTGCTGTTACGATATTTGCAGTTATAAATAAATGATCTAGCTTGTTTCTTGAAGAGAAGTTGGAGAGACAAACAGAAAACAGAAAAAAAAAAAATTTAATCATTTTTCATGATATTGCATTTCTGATATTTGATTTCTTTTTTTTTTTCAATTTCGATTCATTTATACTTTACTTTTTTTTCTTTTCGTTTCGTTTCTTTCTTTTCGTTTTTTTCTTCATTTTTTTGTGTGTTTTCTTTTTCTTTTTTTATTTTACTATTGAGTGTACTTTAGTGTAGTTATCTGAAATTCTGTTTTTGCTACGGCTTCCTCTTTTTATCTGTTTTAGCACAAACTGTTTTATTCAGTTATTTTTTCGTCATCTTTGTTCACTTTTATTTTATTTTTTTTTTCCTTTATTGTTGGTTGTTTCAAAACAAAGATTTTTGTTTTATTGGATGCATGGACTGGCTAGAAAGAGAGAAAAAGGAAAAGAAGTCAATAAATAAACAAATGAGTTGGTTTAAAAAATTGAAATTATTAAAAATCATAATTTGTAGTAGTATCATGGTTGATTATGGTTTCCAAACCAATATTAAAAGTCGTCAATTTGAGATAATAACCAAATAAGTTATTATCTATCTACTCTATATATTTACAAACATTTTAAATTGATTTTTATTGAACTATAATACAAATGCGCAATTATAATTATAATACAAATTAATAAAGCATCAAAATATTATTCTATAAGAATAATTTTATTTATCACAAACTATTATTTTTTCCCAGTATCAATGAATTCAATGAGATCTCTTTTTATATATATATATGACCATTTTTGATGCACCCAAGAGAACCAGATTTTATATTTTTCGAAGTTTTTCGAATCATTTGTGGTTGTAATAATTTCCTCAGTTATGAGATTCTACATCCTAGTGGTTTTATCTTGATCCAAATTAGTAAGAACATTTGTAAGATACATGTTACTCTCTAGGTTATTCATCAAAAGGAAAGTCATATTCCTTTTAATCTTTGCCAAATAAAAGAGAGAAAAAAAAGGAAAAAGAAAAGGATGTACATTTAGAAGGTGGGTAGCAGCATAACATTATTGTGAATATTAAGCTCTACGAAAATATAAGTTACATGGGATGGGTTGTTTGTTTAGAAGAAGTTTTTTTTTTTTTTTTTTTTTTTTTTTTTTCACTTGTTTTTCTTTAAGTATTTATATATAGTATATGATAAATAATTTACATTTGACGAGTTAAAAAATAAATGAAAATAAAAAAAAAAGTGGGTTAGGGCAAAAATATATACAACTTTTATCTTTAAAAAATTCACAAAATAGGTATACCTTTTTTTCGTTTTTTTATACATATAATACAAGCTTATATCACAACATGTTCAAGAAAAGTAATTGAATGAGCAACAAAATTAAAGAAGTTTTTGATTTTGCTCTCTAATGATTCTTAAAGTTTCTGAAATTTTGTATTCACATAAATGTTTCAAATGCATAGCAGCTCCAATTCCAACAAAATAACTTGGATATCTATAACTTAACCAACAAAAGTTCATTAATAAATTATGAAGAGACTCAAGTTGTCCCAAATATTCTAATCTTTTTTGAGTTGAACGATTCTTTTCTCTAGATCCAAACATTGAGCTACCAGTATTGATTGACACTGGTAACGCCAAATCACGTTCTTTATATATAATTCGGCTTTCAATTGGTTTGGAAAAATCAAATACTGGCAAAGATTGGTTATTAGCAAGCAATTCAAATGGCATCATAAAATCAAAAACAAATCTAGTTGCTCCTTCGGCAACAGTTTGACAAAATTCTTTATAAATCACTGTTGTTAATTCATTAAGTTTACTAAATGGAGATTTTAATAATTGAAGTTGATCACCAACCACTAGAGTTGTTTTATTTCTTTTTCTTTGTTGTTCATTTAATTGTTCAAAAATTTTGCAAAGCTCAATTTTTGGATCGACATTCCCATTAAAAAATAATTCACTGGATTTCACTTCATTTTGATAAATTATCAATATGTGACTTAAAAGAGTACCACTTGGGAATTCAGAAATATATTGGGCCCAAATATGATCTGGAGGCCAAAGACAAGCTTTTAATAATGACGTTTGTTTTTGAGACAAACAACTTCTGATATAATTTAAATCTTTTGGATTCATACATGATACATATCCAATAGATGAAGCTTTTTTCTCTTCTTCTTCAACCAGATCTAATGCTTCAAATACTGCCTCCTTATTATTATTATTGTTGTTGTTATCTTCCTCCTCTTGAGCTGTTTTATCTCCTAAAGAAGCAGCTTTATATCTACCAGCTCTTCCTGCGATTTGTTTGATTTCAGATACAGTTAATAAACGATTAGTTTGACCATCGAATTTCATTACTTTGGAAAAAATCACTCTATTGATACTCAAATTTAATCCCATTCCAATAGCATCAGATGCAACTAAAACATCGGCATTACCACTATTGAAAATTTTTGCTTGTTCAATTCTAGTCTCTGCAGGCAAAGCTCCATAAACAACTGCAACTTTCAAATTGGTTTTTCTTTCAATCAACATTTTATATTCCAAAATTTTATTTTTAGAAAAAGAAACTAAACAATCTCCTTTACGTAAATCTCTCAACAGGATAGATTTTGTATGGGTCATCAATTTACCTAATCTTTCATATCTGTTAACGGTTAAATGATCACCAGTTAATTCGACAATTTTTTGAACCAATGGAACAGATGTTGCTTCACCACATAAATGAATTTCTTTAGCTCTGACACCTAAAAGTGCTTGCGTCCAAGCCCAACCTCTTGTAGAATCACTAATCATTTGAATTTCATCTAAAACAACAACATCATATTCGTTTGAAAGTGAAATCATTTCAATAGTTCCACAATATTTTTTTGCAGCTATCCCAGTTACTTCATCAACATCTTCAATTATTTCTTCCCCAGTAACTAAATTACATCTAATTCCTTTTTCTTTGAATCTTTCATAAACTTCACGAGCTAATAATCTTAATGGACCAGCAAAATAACCAGAATCTGCCGCTTCTAATCTTTTCAATGCATTATAAGTTTTACCACTATTAGTTGGTCCTACATGCATTATAACATGTCTTTTTAATTCTCTAGCCAAGGGAAACCATTTGGCGGGATTAGAAATATCAATTTTAGCATCATCACCCGTATTGAAAACAATTTCCGCCGTTCTTAAATAATATTCATACGATCTTGTTATGAAATATTTGAATTGCGATTCAAATGATGTAATGTCAATATTATATTTCTTAATAATATTTTCTGGCCAATTTTGAATGATATTTTGATTTTTTTCATGAATTTCATAAAGAATTATTGGTACTTCATCTATTTTAGGTGCAATAAAATCATCAAGAACAACATTAAATTTTTCAATATCTTTTGAATTTCGAAGTTTTTCAAACCCTTTAATCATTTGATTCTTCAATAATAAAAGAGCTTGATTAGAAAATCGATTATATTTTTGATCATTTAATTCAACAACATAACCTTCCATGTTTTTTAGAAATAAATTTTCAAATTTTTGTATTTGTGGTAAATTTTCTTTGTTGGTTGATCTTATTGTATTAAGAGATTCTTTGAATTTTTTAATAAATTCTTTAGGATTGGTTTTATTCCAAGTTAGTGTAAGTCTTGGAATATACGGCTTTTCTTCATTTCTTAATTTCATCAATCTGACAAATCTTTCATCAAACTCCATGTCTTTTTCAACTTCAACATTACTGAATAAAGATCCATATTTTTTATTTCTATCCCAACTACCACTACCACCGCGATTATTGCCACCTTTGTGAAATGATATTGACAGATCTCTGTCATTAAATCTTGTTCGAGAATTTCTTTTCCCTCCTTTATTTGTTGTTGGCCTTGAGGAACTAAACGATCTAATTGACGATAATGATGATGGAAAATAACATTTTGGGGTTAAATCAAATTGCACATAATATTTACAGACATTTATCGATGAACCATTGGTTTGTCCTATAACCTTCCCTATCAGTGATTTCATTTCTTTTTGTTTTCAACTATCTTCATGTTCTTGACTGATCCAAAAAAAAAAAAAAAAAAAGTAAAAAACAAAAGTAGTTAGTTCTCATCTCATATATAGTATGCATCTCGTAAACAAAAAAATTTAATTTTTTTTTTTTTTTTTTTTTCCAATATTTTTCCACCCTCCAACAATCCTCGGAACTTCTTTTATGAGATTTCAAAAAAAAAAAAAAAAAAAAAAAAAAAAAAAAAAAAAAAAAAAAAAAAAAAAAAAAAAAAAAAAAAAAAAAAA